>PYHX02000413.1:13319709-13384674 GCA_004302925.2 Cochliomyia hominivorax
AAAACAAGAAAAAAAATTAGAATTTTTCCTACAAATAAGGAGTTTAAAAAACTCTCTTAAGAGCAATTTTATGACTGTTTTACTATTCTCCCCCCTCTCTTAAAACCTTCAACAAATAAAGGAAAAAGGTCTGTAATAGTTTTTGTCCTTTTTAATTTGAGCATATTTTTAGGAAACGCATTATGTTTTTTTTCTTTAATAAAAATAATTAAAGGTTCTGTATCAAAAAATAAGGGAATTTATTAAATTTAAATATATTGCGTGTTTTGTAGTTTTTTCAACCCACATTTACCTTAAAAAAGGGCTAAAACATAATATATTATAGAAAAAACAGCTACAATAACAAACACACACCCTGAATAAAATTAATTTAAAAAATAGAAAAAATATTTCAAAATTATTGTTTATAAAATAAATTAAAACGGAATATATTTTTTATAAAAAAAATATTTTCACCGAAAATCAGAAAGAAAAACACAAGAAATCACGTGATAAAATTTTGAGTAAAAAAAATAAAAAAAATTTTCGTCAAGCCCGACTATTTAATACCCTACACCTCATTGTTGGATCAAAATTTATTATCTACCCTCGTATAAATGTATTTCTAATGTGTGCTTAAAGTGCAGTATGTTATTGTAAAAATATATATTTATGATTTGTGCGTTTAAAACACACTTCTATGGGTATAATATGGAGGTAGAAAATTATGTAGAGATCGATCCTCGTAGATCGATTTTTGTTTATATTTACCTTAATTTGATCAATTCTATCACAATACTTGCGTATATATGAGCACTTTGAATAGTGTTATTTTTAAATGGAGCTATATGACATATGGGAAATAATGGACCGATTCTGGTATAATTTTTAGAATATTATTAATATCATTTGAGCGAAATTTCGTTAAAATCACTTTTTTATTCAAAACTTTTATGACCTTAGAACTCCATTCTGGGAGAAACATTTGCATGGACTAGTGAAATAATAGACCCATCATCTCCAAATTCAATAGGAATCGTCCTTGGACCGAAATAATAGCATCGAGGTATTTCAAAAATTGCAACCATCACATTTTGTTTACAAGGTTAACATGACAGCCAGCCAACTAGACGGACGGTAGGACGGACATTGTTTAAATCGACTCAGCAAGTGACTCTGAGTCGTGGTGGTAGCAGTACTTTTTACCAATACCACCTATAGCGGTGTAGGGTATAAAATTATCAATACAAGAAATTTTAATTTTTAATTTAATCTGGAGGAGGAAATTACAACCGACCCTCGTTAAATGTTGAATCTGTTTATTTAATTTTATTTTAATTTCTTTCTGGAGGATCTCAGATTTTGGAAATTATGTACCGACCTTCGTTAAGTATCAAAAAGAGATTTTTGCTTTTATTTCTCATTTGTGAGATTATGCACTTCAAAGTGATAATCGGTATTGACTTCTGTATGGGAGCTATAGAACTTATAGGCCGACCCTCGTTATATCTCAAACATAGATTTTCTTATTTTAATTGAACTAAATATTTTTTACCATAACAACGTGAGAAAAATGAGATTCATGTACCTCAAAGTTATATTCAGAAGTCAAGTCATGTATGGGAAACTATGCAAAATTATGGTAGCGATCCAAGTAAAATTTTGGAGGAATTAATCAAATATTTACGTCTTTATGTACTTGAAACACCCTTTGAATAAGAATCTTCTTTGGGCCAATATAATAATGATATTTTTAAAATGCGATCAGCATTATGTTCATAAGGTTTACATGAGCTGCCAGATGGGCGGATGGACATGGTTAAATCAAAATCAAAAGTTCTTCTAAAGTCGGAAAGTTATACTAAATCGATCCGTAGTAGTACTATCAAACATAATATCCAAAATACACCAACCATTTATGTTGACTTATGCCGTTTTAAGTCATATTGGGGCAGTTGCAGTTATATGAGATCCGCAAGGAAATTATGGATCGATCCATGATAATTTTGACAAATAATTTTAATTTGTATAAATCTAAATAATGAGATATACCATACCAATATTTTTGAGATTCATGCATATTAAAGTGATTTTCGGGAGTGGGTCTGTATGTGATTCAGATTTTTAATTGTGGGCAAATTTTTTTATCTAAAATATGGATTTAGACTAAATAGAATTGAGTTAATATTAAATTTAAATACTCTCATGTCTACGAATTACACGATTTTTGTGGAGTTTCTAGGCGCTAAATAGCAGACCATTGATTTCTCTAACGATTAAAGTCGAAAGAAATTTAATTTCTAGAAAAGAAAATAACGAACAATGAAAAAGTTTGACATGTTTCATAAATTCATCTAAAGCAAACGAAGGCGCATCTAACGATCGATGAGGGAAGAGTGAAAGGAAATTTAAGAATTTCAAGACAATAAAATAACAAAAGAATAAAAAAAGTTTCTTGTGTTAAATGTTCCTTTCGTTTCTGTCAAATATATATTGAAAATTGAAGCTTGACTTAATAACAGGGTTGTCGGGGGAAAATTTTGATACACGCAGTTTGACGGATTAAGAAACCGAGTAGTTTTTTCTTTCCGAATAAAATTACAGGAATAAAGGTATTTTTTAATTTATACTTAAGAGTAAAGTATATTATAATGGGCCCTACATTCATATGGGATTAGCGTTATGTTTATGGAAGCTAAAACTAATTGATGGACCGAACCTCTTAAAATTGCACACATCAATTTTGTTATGCTTATTTTACTTTGACCAATTCTTACTGCAATACCAATGTATTTGTGAGATTTAAGTGCTTCAAAGTGATATTTTGAAGGGGGAGATGTATGGAACCTATAAGAAATAATGGACTGAACCTCGTATAATTTTGGCACAACGTCTTATAATATTATAAATTAGTTTGTGCTAAATTTCGCTTTATATTTAGGGTTTTTGTGACCTCAAATCCCATTCCGGGAAGTGGAAGCGGTGCTAATCACTTTCTCAAGGAAATATTTGGTGAACAAAATGAAGAACCGATAGGACCAGTGGGAGAGATACCCCCATGCAATAAAAATAATGATTATTGAATAGCTAAACAACTATAACAGCGAAATTTCTAAAATTTGGTTCCAAACAGTCATACTGGACAAAATGTAGGACGTCGGTTAGGATCAAGGGAAAAGGTGGCTCTCATGCAGTGCATATATTAAATAAAATTTTAAAAATTTAGATAGGGCCAGGGGCATTTGGACAAATGTCCAATGAATAAAACTTTTTTTAAACACGTTGTGATTTGTGGAATTTCTATCGAAATCTCAGACTGAGTAGAATGTTTGTGTTTTTAATAAAAAATCTTGTTTCCATAATTTTCACTACTTAAAAAAAAATAATTTCCAAAAATAAATTTCACACTTTTTAAATTTTTATCTCTCAGAAGGTCACATTTTCCCAATTTGTGTAACAATAAATTTATTTTCTAATTACAGGAAAACAATTTTTTTCTCTTCGAAAATGTTTAGTTTCGATTGAAAATAATAATAATAAAACTCATACAATTTTTTTTTAATTTTTTTTGTAAACATTTAAACAATAAATGGAAATAGAAATAGAAAGAAAGAAAAAACATATGTTTTCCCATTTTTGTTGACTCTTTAATTATGATTATAAATAATTTAACAATTTTTTTGTTGTTTTTATTAATACGATCTTCACCTTCAACACACAAACAAACAACAGAAAAAATTCTAAAAACTTTGTAAAAAAAAAAAAAAAAAAAAAAAAAAATCGAAAAAATTATTTTTGTAAAAAAATCTAAAATCTTTTCAAGAGAAAAAAGTCGTGGAGAACGAGAGGAAATAAAATTAATTAATAACAACAAACATTTGTTATTTTTTAATTCTGCTAATAATGAAAAATTACTCAGCATTAAAAATTTTAAGCGATTATTCGTAAAATTTATTCGGTTTGAATTGAAATTTTTAATTGTTCCCAAAAAACATTTTATGATTTGTATGCATTAGTGTGATTTTTCGAGTTTGAAGAAAAAACATTCAACAAATTTCAAATTTTATTCGAATAACTTTTTCGATTATTCGAATAATTTATTCGATTATTCGAATAATTCATTCGATTATTTCTTAGTGAAAAATATTGGCTCTTTAAAAAATTAACCCTCATTTGAGAAAATACAAAAAATCGAATAATTTTTCCAGTTTTCATTCGAATAAAATCGATTTTGATTTGTATTTTAATAACGTATTTTTTATTAAGGTATATTGAAATATATTTTAGTAGTTTTTTTTATAAATCAAATCATTAGATTGTGGCTTTTATTCGAATTTATTTCGTGAAACTTTTTTTAAGTTTTTATTGAAATACGACTTTTATTTCTATTAATTTTTTAAGAAATTTTGCTACTGCCTTCGTAGTTAGATGGTAAAAAGGGCCTTCCCTCTTATTTTTGAAACAACAAATTGCTATTCGAATAATTTACTCGATATTACTCCTTGAACGAAGACAATCATTTTATTTATTTTTAAAACTTCACAAAAAATTTATTCGAATAATTTTTTTATTTCTTAAACTATTTTTTAAGAAGTTTTAAAATTTTTTCAGCCGTTTTAGTAAGGAATTTTTGAATAATTATAAATTGAATAAAAAATGCAATAACTAAAAAATATTTATTCGGTATTTTATTCGAATAATTTATTCGGGTTTTTATTCGAATAATTTACTTGGGTTTTTATTCGAATATAAATTGCTTTTAACTCCTTTTACTACGGCAAAAAATTTATTTATTTTTAAAATTCCACAAAAAATTTATTCGAATATAATTTTTAAATTTTCAACACCATATTAAAGAAATTTATAGCACCACCCTCCCTCGTATTCAATATTTAAATAAAAATTTGTTTATTATTTTTAAAATAAACATAACAAAAATGTTCATATTTTTAATTTCTTTAAATTCGAATTTGTGGGAGTAAAATTTTGGAAACAAATTAAATCCATTTCCGTTTGAAATCACAAAAAAACTATTTTTTTTATTGAAAATATAAAATTCGGAAAAAAATTGAATCAAATTTTTAAAAGAAAAACTTGTAGAAAAACAAAATTCGTCTATGCCGAATCCTTAATACCCTTCACAATTGCCTGTGTAGGTAAATACTTTATGTTTCGAACATACACATTCACACACTTAAGTATGACTCAGAAACACCTCAGATCTTGGTCTATACCTCTTGATATTCTGAACCTAATATCAAATAGGATACTTCTCAGGGCTTTAACAAATAATCGGATCAAATTTCATTGAGCTCTGTCAATTCTAGCGGATTTGAGCGTGCCAACAGATGGACATAGCTTATCGACTCAGATTTTGATATGAATCAATAACATATATACATTATGGGGTCTGAAATGGTTCTTTCTTTAGCTTATACGAGGAATGACAAAGTTAATATACCCTTGTGGTGGTGGAGGGTGTAAAAAAAAGAGTTTATTTAAAATTTAAAGAGAGTGAGTGAGAGCCAAATGGCGAGACTTAGAATTGCAGGCGAAACGCAAACAAAAAATAGCGTTAAAAAGGAAACTCATCAAGAAACACATCATAAATTTTGTGATAGAAGAAAAATCATGTTTTTTCTTCATGCCACACTCTCGTCATTTTTGCATTAACGGTAAATTACAACACATACACAAGTACACGTGTAAAACACGCAAACACAACACACATACACACACACTTTGACAAACAAACTTAGACATTTACAGTTTTTTTTTTTTGTTTTAGAAAAAGGTAAAAATTTTCATGTTATAATTTTCATTCTTTTTAGCTTTTTTTCCACTTTTAAACTTTTAATGGCTGCTTTTTTTTTGAAAATTTTTTAAATTTTTCTGATTTTTTTAAATTTTTATCTGAATTTTTCCATAATTTTATTTACTTTATCACTTTTCTTCCTTATAACTTTATCAATTTCTTGTTTCACATTTTCTGAAACTTCTTTATTTTATTTTCCTTCTTTTTTTATTTTTTGGTTTTTCGTTTAAATAAAAAATTTCGTAAATTTTTTTTTCTACAGAAACGATTATCACAAATTATTCTTATTTTTCATATTTTTGTATTTATTATTGTTGTAATAATAAATAACTTTATTATTTTTATTTTTTTAATTTTAATAATGAATTACGAGTACAAAAAAATTAACGAATAAACCGCCGTACGCTGCGTATAATAAACGCGAACTAAGTTTTGAGTTCATTGAAGGCGGGTATGTGCGAAAAATAGAAAGAAAAGAATCGGAGAAGAAAAAAAAACGCATAATAAATTTTTGCTATAAACAATAATGATAAAAACTACATACAATGAATGTGAATGAAAAAAAACAACGAAATTAAGAGAACTCTGCTCTCAAAAACTTTTTAAGAGAGTAACAGTAAATAAAGTAATTTAAGAGAGAGAGAGAGAGAGAATATGACCTCTTGTTGAATAAAAGAGAATAATAATGCCAGATGTAAAAAACTTAACAAACATTTTTATAAACTGTTAAATAAATTGAAATCTCTTTGTTTGTATTACCAAGTAGTGAGATCGAAAAATTCTTAACATACATATATGTGAATGTATTATTAGTGCTTTAAAATCGACCAACACTTTTAGACCCTTTTTTGTGCTCTTCAAATCGCTTTTAAAAAGAGCCCAATATCACTCCACTAGCCTTAGATCCAAGCAATTTGGAGTATTTATCTTTTTAGCTACAAATGACAAATCATTGTTCTTGCACCGCTCAAGTGCTTCTTAAGCATAGTGACAGGATGCCAAGTCAATCAAATAATAAGTGGACACATTATGAAGTCTTATGAATGGCGGCAGCCTGTTTAGTAAACATTTCTTGATGTAAATTTCGGTATTTATGGAGCCCTTTGCTTGTCTTACCAAGAACTATTTAGAAAATCTTAACTGCTTTTGGGTCCCAAACTTTTCTTCAACATTTCCTCGAGCATCAGCAACACAAAATTGTTTACCAGGGAGTCGCGATAAATCTGCCAGAACATGATTTTTGCCAGTCATTATGCAGCAAGATTTTTTTTTTTTCAAAACTTGACTTCAATTTCCGCGCCTTTAAATTTTATGCAACGTTCTTGTCAGGAACCTTGTATATTTCTATACCTGCATTAACTTACTATTTTCGGACCAAATAGTCCGCCACTGAACTAAAAGGACTGTTTTCCTACTGGATGTGACGAGAGGTCTTTTGAAAATGCTTTCTATTTTTTGTGAATCATTCATTCTCCCTGAACCAGGTTATTTTCTTATTAACTTTTTGATTCGAAAATAAAGTACTTTTTTAAAAATTCCTCCATATGGCAACACCACTCTCTCCCTCTCTTTTCCATAAAAACATTTACTCTTAAATTATGCTCATTTAATTTTGTTATCGGACGATTGATAAGAGAAAGAATTTCGCAAGAGAAAAAGAAATATAAAAATTTACTTTAACAACAAAACAATGACGAAAGCAACAACTACAACAAAAATTTCATATTTTGTTTAAATTTAAATTAAGGAAATCAGACAAAAATAATTTACATAAAATTTTAGAAAATTTTCTAAAAAAAATATTTTTTTTTTTTATAAAAAGACAATTTTCAAGAAAATTTTCTATAAAAAAGTTTTTAAAGGACAATTTTTGTTTAAAGAAATTAATATAAAAATTCTTTATGAAAAAATTTTCTGAATAAACATTTACACAGAAAATTTTCAAAAAAAATTTTTTTAGAAAAAATTTTATAAAAAAATTCTTTATAGAGAAAAATTTCTAAAAATAAATTCATCATAGATTTTTTAAAAATAAATTCTTTATAGAGAAAATTTTCTAATAAAATCTTTATAAACTTTTCTAAAAAAAAATCTTTATAAAGAAAATTTTCTAAAAAAAATCTTTATAAAGAAAATTTTCTAAAAAAATTCTTCATAAAGAAAATTTTCTAAAAAAAATTCTTTATAAAGAAAATTTTCTAAAAAAAAATCTTTATAAAGAAAATTTTCTAAAAAAAATTCTTTATAAAGAAAATTTTCTAAAAAAAAAATTCTTTATAAAGAAAATTTTCTAAAAAAATTCTTTATAAAGAAAATTTTCTAAAAAAATTCTTTATAAAGAAAATTTTCTAAAAAATTCTTTATAAAGAAAATTTTCTAAAAAAATTCTTTACAAGAAAATTTAAGAAAATTCTTTATAAAGAAAATTTTCTAAAAAAAATTCTTTATAAAGAAAATTTTCTAAAAAAATTCTTTATAAAGAAATTTTTCTAAAAAAAATCTTTATAGAGAAAATTAAAAAAATACAAAGAAATTTTTCTAAAAGAATTTCTATATAGAGAAAATTTTCAAAAAAAAAAAAAAATTATAGAAAAATTTCTAAAAAAATAATTTTCTAAACAAAATTTCTTTAGAAAGAAAATTTTCTTAAAAAATTTCTCTTTAAAGAAAATTTTCTAAAAAAATAATTTCTTTATAAAGAAAGTTTTCTAAAAAGTTTCTTTATAAAGAAAATTTTCTAAAAAAATTCTTTATAAAAAAATTTTTCTAAAAAAATTTCTTATAGAGAAAATTTCCTAAATAAAAAATTCTTTTTAAAGACAATTTTCTAAAAAAAAAATTCTTTAAAAAAATAATTTTCTAAACAAAATTTCTTTATAAAGAAAATTTTGTAAAAAAAATCTTTATAAATTTTTTTCTTTAAAAAATCTTTACAAAGAACGTCTTCTAAAAATCCTTTATAAAGAAAATGTAGTAAAAAATGTGTATAAAGAAAATTTTCTAAAAAATTCTTTCTAAATAAAATTTTCAAAAAAATCTTAAATAAAATTAAAAAATTCTATACAGAGAAGATTTTTTAAACAAATTTCTTTATAGAAAGAATTTTCAAAAAATTATTTATAACGAAAAATATCTAAGAAGAAATTTTTGTAAACCATTTCTTTATAGAGAATATATTCCAAAAAAATCTCTATAGAGAAAATTTTCTATAGAGAAATTTTTCTTAATAGAAAAGAAATTCTATTAAATTGCTATAAATTTTCTAATTATGTCTTTAATTGTACTTATAATTATAATTTAGTTCATCAAGAGTTTAAAGAAAAATGTCTTTATTAGTCACTTATCCTGGGAACAAAAGAAATGTGTTGAAGACAATTTGGACTGGCAGGATATCACATTTAGTCTACTTAAGAACACAGAGGGTGACAAAGAATTTGTCACGAACATTTTCAAAAAAAACAAACAAAAAATGAAAAAGCAACAGAATAAAAAGAATGTGGAACAACATATTTATGCCACAAGTTGAATTAATGGAGCTGAACGCCAGACGGAGGCAACAACAATACTACACACCTAAAAACAACCATAATAAAACTGACAATAATAGGAAACTGTTCAAAGACATTATGGTCTGGGTCTGGCCAATGGACTTTTAAATATAATAAATTTCCTTTTTCAAACTAAAAAAAAAGTCCTTAGAAACTAATTTTCCCACTTTTCATTTTTAATATCTTTACAATAACAAAAACAATTACAAAAAAAGGAAACAAAAGAGACCAGATAATAAATTTTATCTAAAAAAGAAAAAATAATAAAAAGTGATAAAGAAAAACTCACCATTATTATTGCTGATGGCAAATCGTTGCTGCAACTGTTGCGCCAACGCTTGATGATGCTGAGCTAGAGGTGTTAATGGCGGTGGTTGCTGTTGTTGTTGCTGCTGTTGTTGTTGACCACCAACACCCAACTGATGAGGAGCCGATTGTGAATGTGGTACACCACCATTGTTGCTGTTGTTCGAATTCTCATTACCGCCAACAATATTATTGCCGTTGCTGTTGTTATTGCAATTGTTGCCATTGTTAATGTTGTTGATGTTATTTGTGTTGGTAACTGATAATGAATTATTGTTGTTATTAAGATTTTGTGTATTATTGGAGGCAGGATTATTTGAGGATCCACCATTATTTGTTTGGAATTGTATCGCTAACGCATTGTTAACTTGTTGTTGGGAAGAATTAATACTATTGCCCAGATTGCTACCACCGGTGGTAGCATTAAGCATGGAATTATTTTGGACGTTTGAGGAGTGTAATGTATTAACGCCGTTGGCATTATTGGTGGAATTATTAACGGCGTTCGAATTGTTGTAATACGATTCCTCACCTGCAACAAAAAAACATGGTTGAAAAGAAAAAAGAAACCAAAATAAAATAAAGTTTTGACAAAAAGCTTTTTTCCAAATTTAATAACAGAACTTAAGCTTTTACTGCTAAATATGTCAACAACAAAAGCTCTTTTAAAGAGAGCTTTCGGTTACAGAGAAATAAAAGTTATTCAAAAGTTCAGAAATGTTAAATTAAAAAGAGCTTTGAAAGGGAAGGTAACCTAAACATGAATGCTACATTGCATTTAACAAAAAAACTAATTTATTCTCTAAAGTTTTTTTCTATAAAATTTCTCTTCATAGAAAATCTTCCATAAAATGTCTTCTCAGAGAAAAATTTGTTATAATTTTTTTAAACAAAGTTTTCAACAAAACTTCTTTGTTAGAGAAATTTTTCTATAAAAATTATTTTTTTAGAGAAATTTTCCATAATTTTTTTTCTTTTAGAAAAAAAAAATTCTATAAAATTTCTTTTTAGCGAAAATTTTTTAGAAAATTTCATTTTTAGAGAAAATTTTCTTTTTTAGAGAAAATTTTCTATAAAATTTCTTCTTTAGAGAAAATTTTCTGTAAAATTTCTTTTTAAGAGAAAATTTTCTATAAAATTTCTTTTTAAGAGAAAATTTTCTATAAAATTTTTTTTAGAGCAAATTTTTTAGAAAATTTCCTCTTTAGAGAATTTTTTTTTTAAATTTCCTTTTTTAGGGAAACTTTTTATAAAATTTCTTTCAAGAGGAAAATTTCCATAAAATTTAAAAGATTTTTTATAAAATTCCAAATTTTTAAAGAAATTTCTCATAAAATTTATTTTTAGAGAAAATCTTCAATAAAATTTCCTTTCTAGGAAAATTTTTTACAAAATTAAATTTTTGAGAAATTTCCCCTTGAGGGAATTTTAGAGGGGAAATTTTCTATGAAATTTCCCTATAAGAATGTTTTTATGAAATTTCCTTTTGAAGGTATTTCTTTTAAATTTAATACTTTTTTATAAAATTTGCCTTTAAGAAAATTTTGTATAACATTTAATTTTAAGGAAAATTTCAAGGAAATTTCCTTTGAGAAAAATGTAAATGAATTTCCTAACGAAAAAATTTTCTATGATACTTCCCTTTGAGGAAATTTCGTATGAAATTTTTCTTAAGAAAATTTTGTGAAAGGAAATTTTTTATAGAAATTAATCCGGTTCAACCCAACTTTAGTACAGATTTAGTTTATTTCTAGATCAGTTCTAAATAAATACTAGTTCAATTCTTAATCAGTTCTTAATCAGTTATAGTTCAGTACTAGTTCAATTCTAGTCCAGTTTTAATTAAGTTCCAGCTCATTTAATTCGTTTTTCCTTTTTATTTATTTTATTTACGTTAAATTTCCCATTAAATAATTTTGAAAAAAACTATTAAATAGTCAATCAAAATATTTGTTAAAAAATCTTCTTTTTTATTTTAAATCCTTTTTAAGCTTCTGATGAATTTTATTTAACAATTTTTCATCCCGGCGAAATGATGAAAAACGTTTGTTCAAGTTTCTAAAATGATGTCAAAAGATTAAAATCAAACAAATTGCTGAGCAACAATCAATAAAATTAAATTGAATGAAAGAGAAAATATAAATTGTTAATCACAATTGAAATTGAATTTAAGGGAAAATATTAGATCTAAAGGACATGTTAAGGATGCACTTGAGATTGATAACTGAAAGTATTTTTTTTTTCAATTTTGGAAAAAAGCAAATAATTATTTAAAAAACCAAATACAAAATGTTAGATGCTTCATTCGAAATCTGTGGAGACCGAAACTTTTTCTTACACCCAACAAAAACGTTTATTATATATTTTTTGAATATTTTGCATTCAGTTTTTTGAAATCAAAGAAAATATCACAAATATAATTTTATGTGCCTCATGTGTTTTTGTAAATATTCTGTCTATCAATTTTCCTCTTTTTCTCTGTTTTAGCTAAAGACAAGTGGGTATCAGGGTATTTAGCAAGAAAATAATCATAAAACGAAACATGATTAAAGAAACTTCAAGATTAAACTAAACAAATTATTAAAACGCATAATCGACGTTTAAGAGAGAAGAGAAAAACAAGTGAGAATAATATATTCGGCTATGGCGAATCTTCAATACCCTCCACAGCAAATGCATGAGAATTAAATACCGCATGCATCGTACATACACACTCACACATACACTTGCAGACATAAAAAATAAAGTGTTTTTTTTAAATGTAACAATGGAACCCTTAATGAGTCACATAATAAGCTATATTTTTGGATATAACTGAACTGAACCGATTTTGATAATTCTCGGAATGATAATGAAGTACATACGACTTTATTCATGGGAAAATTCCAATAATTTTTTTGATTTATAAGTGACAATTTTACGAAAGTTCACTCCTTGAGGCATTAGAGACCTCAGATATCGATCTATATCTTTTAATATCCCGAACCGATTTTGCTAGTCTTAAACAGGAAACTTCTCAAGTCTATAGCAAATGCTCAGACCAAATTTCATTGAGCTTTGTAAATCATTTTGGATGTGAGCGAGTCAAAGACAGACGCATAATAACTAAATCGATTCATATTTCGATTTGAAGCCTTCTTCGACTTACACATGGAATGATAAAGTTAATATAACCTCTTTACCACTTGTAGTGGTGGAGGGCATAATAAAATCAAAATAAAAAACTTACAGACAGACAGTTTGACTTTTAAGAATGTGGTGAATGTCTTCAAATCGAGGAATATTTACTTACAAGAAAAAAGACTTTCGCGCGCTTTTTTCACGTTTATTTGTTTATTTTTAGTACGTCGAATCAGTTAACGTTCATTTGACGTTTTTGTCATTGCCAACCATCGTTGATAATAATAAAATAATAATAATTACTGCAGGTTCCATGATTGGAATACTAAATAAGTTAAAGACGTCAATAAAAGACCATCATCTTTCGTTTGAGTGTCTGTCCGTCTATATTTTGTAACTGACCACAGATAATACCTTTTTATTGGCAGTTTGGGTTTGTGTGTTTAAAATTAAATTTATGCTTCATTTTAAGCATAATTTTAAGAAAGACTTTTAAAAGGGGAATTTGAAAGTAGAAACCACTCAAGTCGCCTTTCAAACATACTTCACAATAATTTAAAATGAAATTTTTAACTTACCTGGTTCTTGTATATTCCCCAGCGGACTTTCGGGTAAAAGTATACCTTTCTGAACAAGTTCCTCACGATTGGCACGTACCGATATTTTGCGTTCTAGCGCTAAAAATTTAGCAAAAAATAAAATTATTATGTTTTCTATTTCGTATTCGCAAAAATGAGAACTCACCCTTGGAGGCGGCCACAAATTTTTCACTTTTCTTTTTCCGCCGCCATTTCCAGGGCTTGAAGAAACGCCCCAGAGCGGCTAATTTACTTTTACGTTCCAATGGTGGTGTGCGAGTGCCAGAACCTAAACTATTTGTACGCAAAGCAGCACCATTTTGTTTTTTAGCTGAAAGCAGAAGGAGAATAAAGTAGAAACTTCAATGAATTGTTTACATTTTTAACAAAATCATTATAAAAAGCCTTAAAGTATAATTTGAAAACAGAGATCTTCAAACACCTAAAAGTAGGCAACAAATAAACAAACAAAAATTTAAAAAATATCTTTTGATTTCTTTGATTTAAATCCTGGTTTAATTTTCTTTTCATAGAAAGTTTTTTTATTCTCCTTAAAGAAAATTCTCGTAAGATATTATTTTTATAGAAAATTTTCGTTAAATTTTTTGTTCATAGAAAATTTTCGTTAAATTTTCTGTTCATAGAAAATTTTCGTTAAATTTTCTGTTCATAGAAAATTTTCGTTAAATTTTCTGTTTATAGAAAATTTTCGTTAAATTTTTTTGTTTATAGAAAATTTTCGTTAAATTTTTTTGTTTATAGAAAATTTTCGTTAAATTTTCTGTTTATAGAAAATTTTCGTTAAATTTTCCATTTATAGAAAATTTTCGTTAAATTTTCTATTTATAGAAATTTTTCGTTAAATTTTCTATTTATAGAAAATTTTTGTTATATTTTCTATTTATAGAAAATTTTCGTTAAATTTTCTATTTATAGAAAATTTTCGTTAAATTTTCTATTTATAGAAAATTTTCGTTAAATTTTCTATTTATAGAAAATTTTCGTTAAATTTTCTATTTATAGAAAATTTTCGTTAAATTTTCTATTTATAGAAAATTTTCGTTAAATTTTCTATTTATAGAAAATTTTCGTTAAATTTTCTATTTATAGAAAATTTTCGTTAAATTTTCTATTTATAGAAAATTTTCGTTAAATTTTCTATTTATAGAAAATTTTCGTTAAATTTTCTATTTATAGAAAATTTTCGTTAAATTTTCTATTTATAGAAAATTTTCGTTAAATTTTCTATTTATAGAAAATTTTCGTTAAATTTTTTGTTCATAGAAAATTTTCATTAAATTTTCTGTTCATAGAAAATTGTCGTAAAATTTTTTGTTCATAAAAATTTTTCGTTAAATTTTTTGTTCATAGAAAAATTTCGTTAAATTTTTTGTTCATAGAAAAATTTCGTTAAATTTTCTATTCTTAGAAAATTTTCATTAAATTTTCTGTTCATAGAAAATTTTCGTTAAATTTTCTGTTCATAGAAAATTTTCGTTAAATTTTCTGTTCATAGAAAATTTTCGTTAAATTTTCTGTTCATAGAAAATTTTTGTTAAATTTTCTATTCTTAGAAAATTTTCGTTAAATTTTCTATTCTTAGAAAATTTTCGTTAAATTTTCTGTTCCTCGAAAATTTTCGTTAAATTTTCTGTTCATAGAAAATTTTCGTTAAATTTTCTGTTCATAGAAAATTTTCGTTAAATTTTCTGTTCATAGAAAATTTTTGTTAAATTTTCTGTTCTTAGAAAATTTTTGTTAAATTTTCTGTTCTTAGAAAATTTTTGTTAAATTTTCTGTTCTTAGAAAATTTTCGTTAAATTTTCTGTTCATAGAAAATTTTTTCTACTTCGGTTCTAGATCAGTTCTAGTTCAGTTCAATTTCGATCCAAGTTCCCTTCTATTTTAATATCCGTTAAATTTTACTTTTTTAAAAATTTTCATTAATTTCTTTTGCGCCAAATTATCAACATCTTTCTTAAATAACGTTAATTAAATCTTTTCAACACCAATTTTAATTCATGACTAATTTATATTGACACATTTTAATTGCGATATAAAAACCAGTTTTAAAAGGAAATAAATCTTTAAACGCTCGTTTAAAATTAATCGTTAAATTATTTAAAAACGTTTCAATTTTACTTTCATTTGTGATCGTGTAATGACATTAAAAATTACATTCAACCATAAATTGTTATCGCATAATCATCATTACATATTTATCATCAATTATATCGTTATTCATCATGATATCTCAGATTCACTTTTATTATCCGTTTTATTTTTGTTTTTATCAAAAGACGTATTTGAACACTCACTTCCGGTTTCGCCATTTATTCAAAAAAAGTGCAGCTGTTTGTTTTTTATTTGGACTTGTTTTATTTTTTCGCCTTAAAAAGATGTTATATTTGTGAGAAAAAGATGGAAAGAGAAAAAAGGGGAGGAAAGTGAGGTTAAGTGATGATCAGTTTTGTTTTAATAACACACTGACTGTTGACGATGAAGCTGTTTCTATGGAAAAAGGTGGACCAAACAGTAGCTGCTTTCCTGAACACCCCACCCACTCCTTAATTTTGTTGATGAAACAAGTAGTTTTTCATGATCGTGTTGTAGTTTAGAGATAAACATGATCAGTTTTTCATTTAAAGCTCAAATTTGTTTAGCTGTAAATCGGTAGCATCTCAAACTGTCAGTTGTTTAGTGGAATTGTCATATATTTTTTCTTCTTATTTTTTTTTGGAAAACTTGTTTATAGTAAAAACAAACATATAAACATAAAAGTTTGTGAGAAAAACTTAAGAAAATTTTCATGAGGTAATAATTTTATTGTGCGAACAAGTTCATAATAAATTATGAACATGAGAGAGAAGACGAATACTGAAGGACCCAATTGGAAATTCTTTTGATTTCTTAATATAAAATTTTCATTAAATTTTCTTTTTATAGAAAATTTTCATAAAATTTTCTTTCTATAGAAAATTTTCATAAAATTTTCTTTCTATAGAAAATTTTCATAAAATTTTCTTTCTATAGAAAATTTTCATAAAATTTTCTTTCTATAGAAAATTTTCATAAAATTTTCTTTCTATAGAAAATTTTCATAAAATTTTCTTTCTATAGAAAATTTTCATAAAATTTTCTTTCTATAGAAAATTTTCATAAAATTTTCTTTCTATAGAAAATTTTCATAAAATTTTCTTTCTATAGAAAATTTTCATAAAATTTTCTTTCTATAGAAAATTTTCATAAAATTTTCTTTCTATAGAAAATTTTCATAAAATTTTCTTTCTATAGAAAATTTTCATAAAATTTTCTTTCTATAGAAAATTTTCATAAAATTTTCTTTCTATAGAAAATTTTCATAAAATTTTCTTTCTATAGAAAATTTTCATAAAATTTTCTTTCTATAGAAAATTTTCATAAAATTTTCTTTCTATAGAAAATTTTCATAAAATTTTCTTTCTATAGAAAATTTTCATAAAATTTTCTTTCTATAGAAAATTTTCATAAAATTTTCTTTCTATAGAAAATTTTCATTAAATTTTCTTTCTATAGAAAATTTTCATAAAATTTTCTTTCTATAGAAAATTTTCAATAAATTTTTTTTCTATAGAAAATTTTCATTAAATTTTTTTTCTATAGAAAATTTTCATTAAATTTTCTTTCTATAGAAAATTTTCATTAAATTTTCTTTCTATAGATAATTTTCATTAAATTTTCTTTCTATAGATAATTTTCATTAAATTTTCTTTCTATAGATAATTTTCATTAAATTTTCTTTCTATAGATAATTTTCATTAAATTTTCTTTCTATAGAAAATTTTCTTTAAATTTTCTTTCTATAGAAAATTTTCTTTAAATTTTCTTTCTATAGAAAATTTTCTTTAAATTTTCTTTCTATAGAAAATTTTCTTTAAATTTTCTTTCTATAGAAAATTTTCTTTAAATTTTCTTTCTATAGAAAGTTTTCTTTAAATTTTCTTTCTATAGAAAATTTTCATCAAATTTTCTTTCGTAAGAAAATTTTCATCAAATTTTCTTTCGTAAGAAAATTTTTATTGAATTTTCCTTCGTTAGAAAATTTTCATTGAATTTTCTTTTGTTAGAAAATTTTCATTGAATTTTGTTTCGTTAGAAAATTTTCATTAAATTTTGTTTCGTTAGAAAATTTTCATTAAATTTTCTTTCTATAGATTTTTATTAATTTTTATTAATTTTTTTAATTTAATTTTAAAGAGTAAATATTCCCTACTGGGCGGGTTCTCCTTTTATTTTCAGCCTTTTTCATGACTTTGATGCTTGTGTGCTCGTCATAACAAAAAAACAACGTAAATTTGCATATTAAGTCATGCAATTTGGATGAATTTTCTTTTATTTTCTTAAAAAGCTTTTGATTTATTTTTACTGGAAATTTTATACCTCATGGATTTTAGGTTCCCATAATAAAGTTATTTGGCAAACAATTGCGGTATTTGTAGTATGAAATCATGAGAAAAGAAAAAAACACTAAAATTAATTTTACAAAATTTCAATTTAAAACTTCAAAAAAATTTGTTTTGTAATTAAAGTTGGTCGCCAACATCATTAGCTCTATAATATTCCAACTTTTTCTAATTTGATCACTTTAATTAACGTTGTTTAAATGCTTTAAGCTACACTAAAGCGCGTGCATGCAGCAATAATAACATTATTAATGGAGTCATTCCTCTAGGATATTGTTGCATGTTTGGGGAACACGAAATTTAGTTTTTTCTTCATTTCTGTAATTGTGGATTTATGCGAAAGTGTCAAGTGAATAAATTGTCTCTTTTTACATTCTGGAATCATACAAATGTTCCCAGTAGAGTAAATAGCAAAAAAGCTTTAAATGATAATAATTAATGGCCATTTAAAGAATTCACAAATTTAATGAAAATTTATATTTCCAGGTTAATATTTTTTTTAATTTAACGGCAAAACCATGGAATAGAGTTTCCTCTCCATAAGACGTGACATTGTATGAGAGAAGAGCTTTTAAAGCAATTTAAACTTTTAAAAACTAAACTGTTAAACTGTTATCTCCATTAAATATTCAGTATTTTTCAAATAATTTCAATTATTTTTTAAACTGTCAAAAACTCAGCTTGAAGTCCAAAACACAAGTCCACATCGTTCAAAATAATGATTCCAATAGAAAAGAAGACAAGAAAAGCAACAAAAAATCGTAGAAATGAAAGAAATAACTGTTTTTTTTATAAAAATAGAATTTTAATTTCGGCCAGCGCATGTGCTGAAAATTTGCTAGATTTAAAGTGATTATTAAGATTATGATTGTAATGTCGAGAATTCACACAAAACAGGATAAAGAAAATAATAAAAGAAATAAATAAAAAATAATAAAAATAAAGAATTTAAGAAGAAAATCTCTTTTTTTCTGGATTAAATACTTAAAACAACATAAAACAAGGATGCCATATAAATTGAGTTACAAGTTACAAATTTTCCTCTACAAAGAAATTTTATAGAAAATTTCCTCTTCAAAGAAATTTTATAGAAAATTTCCTCTTCAAAGAAATTTTATAGAAAATTTCCTCTACAAAGAAATTTTATAGGAAATTTCCTCTACAAAGAAATTTTATAGAAAATTTCCTCCACAAAGAAATTTTATAGAAAATTTCCTCCACAAAGAAATTTTATAGAAAATTTTCTCTTAAAAAAGAAATTTTATAGAAAATTTCCTCTTCAAAGAAATTTTATAGAAAATTTCCTCTTCAAAGAAATTTTATAGAAAATTTCCTCTACAAAGAAATTTTATAGGAAATTTCCTCCACAAAGAAATTTTTTAGAAAATTTCCTCCGAAAAGAAATTTTTTAGAAAATTTCCTCCGAAAAGAAATTTTTTAGGAAATTTCCTCCGAAAAGAAATTTTTTAGGAAATTTCCTCCGAAAAGAATTTTTTTTAGAAAATTTCCACGAAAATGAATTTTTATAGAAAACTTCCTATGAAATTAAATTTGATAGAAACTTCCTATAAAAATATAGAAAATATTCAGAATTTTATTTGTTAGCAAAAATGTATTAAAAATTAACAAAATAGAGATTTTTGTTCTATTAATTTAACAAAAAATCTGGCATCTCTGCTTTTTTAGTAAAATGTCGAAATTGTTTGGTTGAATTGTTTTTTGTTGTTTTTCTTTATGATCAGAATTGATATTTAACAAGTGGCTTTTAATGTAAGTTTGTACACTTGTCTCGTGTCTAAATGAATAAAGAATTGCTGCTACTTGCAATCAACTGTGGCATCTACAGAATAACAGCAACAACAACTGAATACTGCAAAGAGCACCAACAGCAACAAAGAAAATAAATAAATAAAGTTTAAAAAACATCAGCAGTAACATTTCGAGAAGTAACAAAGAACAAAAAAAGAAAAAAAAACAAACTTTCAGACAAATTCACATTAAAAACAGCTGTGGTCAGTTACACACTCAACATGAAGAAATACAACAACAGCAGCAACAACAATAACAACAATTAACTGCACTTAAAGAAATATGTATACAAAGACTGTGTCTTAAACAGATGAACTACAAAGCAACATACACGTTTACATTTGCACACATAAGGAGTGAGATTGAAAAACTCTTAACACACGTTTTTCATTAAAACAAAGTTTTATTTGATCTTCTTTGCAAACATGTCAGTTATTTTGTTTAATGTCAAACAAATGAATTGAATCGTTAAATCTGACAAAAACGAGTGACCAGAAGACAAAATTAAAATTATTAAATATTTTCAACAAAACCCAAAGAGGTGCTACAAAAAGTTGACCAGACATTCAAAGGTATTCGGTCAAACTGTAAACCATACAAGGTTAGAAATTTAAAGGTCAATAACAGTGCAAGTTCTGGCATATTTTCGTAACTTCCTGGTCATACAATTTATGTTTGAAATGCTCGGGGGAATGATGAAGTAAAAAGCAGTCAAAAGTCTAAAAGCAGTCAAAATTTCCCAAGAGGTTCTTGGTATGACAATCAATATGCAGTTGCGAAATTTAAATTAAGAAAAGTTTACAAAAAAAGGCTGCTTCCATTCATAAGACTTCATAAGGTGTCAATTTATTATTTAGCTTGACTTGACATCTTGAAACTATGCCAAACAAGCCCGTATGTGGCACAAGAACAATAATGTGGTATTTGCACGAAGGTAGACATTATTATTCTAAGTTTTGTGTTTGCATTTTTTTATACATATGTATGTTAAGAACTTTTCAATCTCACTCCTTGCATAAGTAAATTCGAGTAAACAAAGTGATAGACACAAACATATATTCCAATATTTTGTTTTTATGTTTAATTTGCATTGACTTCTGTTTGTAATGTTTATTTGTTTGTTGGTTTGACTCCTTGAGTGTGTGTTACACACACACATTTACAAAATCTCATGGGTTTGTGTGTCGCATCGTATGACCAAAAGAGAGTTCAATAATATTATGTATTCGTTTTGTTTCTATACTCTCCACCACCACAAGTGAAGTGAAGAGAGTATATTGACTTAGTTAGACTTTGTGTAACGCTAAGAAGGAATCTTTGATCAAATTAAAATCTGAGTCGATTTAGCTATATCACTTAGTCTGTCTGTTTTTGGCACGCTCACATCCACAATAAATGACAGAGGCTCTATGAAATTTGATCTGAATATTTTTTGTAGTGCTGAAAAGTTTCCTATTTAAAATCAGCGAAATCTGTTTAGAATATTAAAATATATAGACCGATATCTTAGGCAACATCTACGTTCCAGCAAAGATTTTTCATAAAACTGTCAAAAAGAAATCGACAAATATGAATAAGATTTTGGAATAATAAAAAGTTGATTGTACTTCATTATTATCAAAAATCGGTTCAGTAGAAAGAAAGTTATAGTAAAAAAATATATATTACTTTATGACTCTTTTTTTGGTGTTCCAGTATTTAATTTCAAAACAACTTTTATATATTGTATTTGTTTATGAGTGTATATGTGAGTGTGCATGTACGTTACATAACGTATTCACTATACACGCATTTGTGGTGGAGGGTATTTAAGTTCGGCTTTGCCAAATATATTATTTTTACTTGTTTTGTTATTATTTTGTTACTGTTGTTGCTGTTTTATTTTATTTATATGAACTGTTGTTGTTATTATTATTGCTGTTGTTATTATTGTTTTATATGAGTTGTTGATCTCTTTTAGTTACGCTTTAATGCATTAAATTACTGCTGCTCCTGCTGCCGCTACAATTCAAGTTAATCGATAATCTATGTCTGTATGCATCTGTGTGCGAACATGTGTATGAATGTGTTTGCATACATTTTATGTAAAGATGTTGATAATGATAACAATATCATGGTTGTTGTTATTATTTCTACTTTTTGCAATTACAACAATAATAACATGTTATTTTATTATACTTTTTGTTTTTATTGGTCTCATATAATCTTTCGCTATTTTGCTCTTCTTTTAATTTTAATTCAAGTAAAATACAAACGAAAAAATATATTTAAGCGGTAAATAAAATAAACCAGCAAACATTTTAATTCGGAAATCAATCAATTGAAGATCAAGTTAATAAACAAATTTAATTTAATTTATCATGGAATTAATATAAAATTTGTTTGCTGGGTTATTGCTTTAATCTCTGCGAATGTCTTTGGGTATGCAAAAAGATCTTTGTTCGATTTTATAGAGGAAAAATCCCAACGGTTTAATTTTATATATAAAATTAGCTCGATTTATAATTATTTTTAATTGCAATTAATTAATTTAAAGTAAATAAAAATATTTTTTACAACAAAAAGAAATTCATTTATATAAAAAAATTGAAATTTTTAAAGAAAATATTTATAACAAATAAATTTTTACAGAAAAATTACTTTAATAGGAAATTTTTGAAGAAAAAATTTTAAAGAAAATGTTTAATAAAATAAATTTTCTATAAAATAAAAATATATTTTTCTTAAAAAAATTCTTTTGATAGAAAATTAAAAAAAAACTGTGCAGAAGACTTTTTAAAATGAAAGAAAAAAAATCTATAAAACTAAAATCTTTCACAAAAATTAATTTTGCTAAAAAACCTTCCATAAAAAATATTTTATTTGAAATTTTCTTTAAACAGAATTTTTCATAAGAAAAATTTTCCACAAAAAAAAAAAAAAATCGAAGAAAATTGTTGAAATTATTTTTTATAGAAAATTTTTGCGAAAATTTTGTTTTATAGGAAAAGAGATTTTCAAATTTATTTAAAAATCTCTTTTTCCAAAATTGAGTGTTTTAGGGAAATTTTTGTTTTATAGAAAATTTGTGAAATATTTGCGAAAAAATGATCTTTCTTTTAGATTAATTTTCACAAAAATATTATTATCAACATTTTTTGATTTATAGAAAATTTTTGCATTTTAAAGAAAACATTCAAACAATATTATTTTATAGAAAACAATCTTGTTTTATAAAAAATGTTTATTTTATAGGAAACTTCTTCAAAACTTTTACAAACAAGTTTCCAATATTCTCTTTTTATAGGAAATTCGCTCAAAATTTTAAATTTTATAGAAAACTTTCGTAAAAGAAAATGTTTACAAATTGTTTTTTATAGAAAATTTATTTTTATATCAAAATTTAGATTTTTTTTAATATAAAGTTTTCAAAAACGATTTTTTATAGAAAATTTGCCAAAATTATTTTACAGAAAACTTTTGAAAAAAATTTTTATCAAAATTTTTATTATAAAAAATTATTGATTATTATTAAATTTTTTATTTTTATTTTATTTAATTATTATTGTTATTATTATTTTTATTATTTTTTTTTTTAATTCTTTTTATTTAAAATTTTTCACAATATTTCTTTACATAAAATATGTGACTTAATTTTTATAGAAAATTTTCTTTAATGTATAAATTTTCTTGCATTTTCTATAATTTTTTTTAATTAAAATTTTTAGACATTATTTTCATAAAAAAATTGTATAACAATTAATTTTTAAACAAAATAAAATTCTATTAAAAGAATATTTAAAAAAAATTTAATCTTTTTGTTTTATATTCGAAATATTTAATTTTATAGAAAACTTACAAAAAATGTCGTTTTATAGAGAATTTTTTTATTAAAAAAAATTTTAATTTATTTTTATATAAAATTTTTTTATAGAATATTTTCATTAAATTTATTTGTAAGACAGTTTTCACAAAAACTCTTTTAATGGCAAATTTTACTTGAATTTTTGTTTCTTTTTTAAAGAAAATTTATAGACAAAATTTCTTATAGAAATTTTTTTTGTACAAAATTGAAAAAAAAAAAAAAAAAATCTTATAAATTAAAAAAAAAAAAAATATTTTTATATAAAAATAATATATTCGAAAAAAATATTTTTTTTTGTAAAGAATATTATTTTTTAAAAATATTTTTTTTTTTTAATTTTTGAATAAAATTTCGTTTTAGATAAAATTTTCGCAAAATATTCGTTCTAAATAAGATTTGTGTTTATAGAAAAAATTATGAGAAAATTTCATTTTATTGAAAATTTTCTATTTAATTTATTTTTATTGCAAACTTTAGGAAACAAAAATAATTTTTAATATTCAATGTCCTTTTTATCTCCAGGAAACTGCTTTTTAAGCTTAATCTGTGTTTCCTGCTTCACTAAACATTTTTCTAACTCCTCAAATTAACATTTTCTTTAACCTTAAAATCTAAATAGAAAAAAATTGTATTTTATTTTCTTTTAATTTTTCTTGGAAAAAATATGAAAAATATTTCCATTTTTTTCTCGTTGTTGTTAAAAAACAACCAAAATACTTTTTTTAGAATGACAAGTTTGGGACGAAAAAAATATAGAAAAAAACAAATTAGAGATAAAAACTTAAAATATTTAGGTTAAATTAATATTTATTTTAGAAATAAAAATTAGATGTGGAATTTTTTATAAGAAATTAAAGTGGAGGGAGATAAAAATTAAAAATTAAACTTAAATAGGATGACATTTTAAAGACCAAAAAAAAAAAAAAATGCGGCCAAAAAGTCAAATAAAATTTTTCTAAAATTTTCCATAGAAAGAACTTCTCCGGAAAATTTTCTGCAGAAAGAATATTTTTTTTAAATTGTCTACAGTAATGATTTTCTTGAAAATTTTCTATAAAAAGATTTTTTTTTTAATTTTCTATAAAAAGATTTTTTTTCAAAAATTTTCTATAGAAAGAAATTTTCTTTAAAAATTTTCTATAGAAAGAAATTTTCTTTAAAAATTTTCTATAAAAACAAATTTTCTTTAAAAATGTTCTATAAAAACAAATTTTCTTTAAAAATTTTCTATAAAAAGAATTTTTCTTCAAACATTTTTTATAAAAAGAATTTTTCTTAAAAAATTTTCTATAAAACGAATTTTTCTTAAAAAATTTTCTATAAAAAGAATTTTTCTTAAAAAATTTTCTATAAAACGAAATTTTCACGAAAAATTTCTATGAAAACAAATTTTCATAAAAATTTTCTATAAAAAGAAATTTTCACGAAAATTTTCTATAAAAAGAAATTTTCACGAAAATTTTCTATAAAAAGAAATTTTCACGAAAATTTTCTATAAAAAGAAATTTTTACGAAATTTTTCTATAAAAAGAAAATTTCACGAAAATTTTCTATAAAAAGAAAATTTCACGAAAATTTTCTATAAAATTTTCACGAAAATTTTCTATAAAATTTTCACGAAAATTTTCTATAAAATTTTCACGAAAATTTTCTATAAAATTTTCACGAAAATTTTCTATAAAATTTTCACGAAAATTTTCTATAAAAAGAAATTTTCACGAAAATTTTCTATAAAAAGAAATTTTCACGAAAATTTTCTATAAAAAGAAAATTTCACGAAAATTTTCTATAAAAAGAAAATTTCACGAAAATTTTCTATAAAAAGAAAATTTCACGAAAATTTTCTATAAAAAGAAAATTTCACGAAAATTTTCTATAAAAAGAAAATTTCACGAAAATTTTCTATAAAAAGAAAATTTCACGAAAATTTTCCATAAAAAGAAATTTTCACGAAAATTTTCTATAAAAAGAAATTTTCACGAAAATTTTCTATAAAAAGAAAATTTCACGAAAATTTTCTATAAAAAGAAATTTTTTACGAAAATTTTGTATAAATAGAAAATTTTTGCTTTTTTATCATTTTTCTAAATAAAACAAATTTAATATATTTAAAGGCTTTTCGACAAAATTATTAAACTATTGCCTACTTTAGGGCTTAATGAACTATAAATCACTGTATGGAAAAAAGATGAAGAAGATCTTTAATTCACAACATTTTCAATTCCATTATTTTTTACTAGATTCTATTTATAGTATCTATTTTCATTCCTTTTCTCCTCTCTCTCTTTTCATTATTATTACAATTTCCCTGACAGAAGTTAATTACTTTTTCTTTTTTTCTTCTTTGCTGTATTTATTTATCTTTTTTTTGCTTTGTCCTAAATCAAAACATTCTCATCCTCTTCTTTTTAGTTTGTAGTGAAAACCTTAAATGGGTTAAATCAATATTAATGTTAATCTCTGTTAGAATATAAAAATAACAAAAATAATCGCTTTTTAGCAAAAAATGAAAATTATTTAAATTCTGAGGCCTCCATTAACACATCGGAGGCGATAGCAGAAGCAGTTGACCAAATGTTTCATTCTATCGCAAAAAAAAGCTTTAAAAAAGTGCAAAAAATATTGCGGTTTATCCAATCACTGTCGGAAAAACAACATGACACCAATTGTAACCACAAAAACCAACAAAAAATTAAATTTAACATAAAATTAGAATCTAAAAAGGGGTAGAACGACTTCTTCATAGTTAAAGAGGTGTTAAGTGAAAATATTGAAAGCGATAACTTTGTAATGAAATTAAAATATGTTTTCCTTTTTTTGCGGAAATTCGGAATTTGAACAAAACAATAAAACCGCTTAAAACTTGAAGGACAGAGGGGGTCCCTTTTTTAAAAAATATTGTCTTCTCTGTGTAACTAAAATATCATTAATTTTTTTTAGTTAAAAGTTGCTTCATATATCGGTTTATAACTTTTATTCTACTGAACTGATTTTGCTTATTTTAAAGATAAATAACAGTAAATAATTAACGAAAATTTCTTTAAGTTCCGATCATTAACGGAAGGACAGATAGACACTCATAGCTAAAAACAGATTAATTGATTAAAGTTTAACTTCCTTCAGAAGTTGTGAAGGTGACAGCAATAAGAAATAATTTAAGTTCTCAAGAAGTATATATGAATTCAGGCAATATTGAAATCTGATTAGATTTAGCAATGTCCTTAGGTTCACATCTAAAATTATTATCTTAAATCAATAAAATCTGGCCAGAATGATTGCAATTGTACTGAGAAGATTCCTATTTATTCAAATCGGTTTAGTGGATAACTTGTTATAGACCGATATCTGAGACAACCTCAAAATACAAATACACAGCTATTGAAAATTTTTCCATATAAAGTAAACGATTTAAAAATATCTTCAAAACATATCAGCTCTATAAAAATTAGAAAAATCTTTGAAATCGGAGGAGTACAAAAATAAAACAGAAAATTGGTCTGCTATACCTTATTCCTAGAATGATAACGCAGTTTATTAGTTCTCTCTGAATAGTACAACGCCCTCTACATGTGAGGAACTCAATAATTTTTGACCAAGATGTGGAGAATTAACCACCCTCTGGAGTTCCTATAGTGTGACATTAGAGATGAGCGATAGGGTGATTTTTTAATAACTTCGTTCGCAGTGGAAGTGATTTTTTAATCACTATTCTTTAGAAAATGATTATGCGAACATGAGAGTCTCTACTAGAGTCCATACTGTGCATCATAAGAATCGCGAGTTTATGCTCAGCACCACCTTCAAGTAATTTCGCCGGCTTAAAATGAAAACAAATACATTTGAGTAGAAAGAACGACATTATTAGTAACTGTTATTTTATAATTTCAGTCACTGTTGTTACCAGTGATTTACCAATCACAGTGATTAAATCACAGACTTGAAAATATCGCCCATTTCTAGTGGACATTAGCAAATCTCTGTAGATTTGTATAAAAAATAAATAAATTTTACAAGAGGATCCTGGATTTTCAGCCAAAACATAAACTTTCTAAACGACTGACGTAACGAAATTTTTAAAGAAAACAGTAAAATGTCACTTGATCTCAAAAATCTAAAAAAGAGCCTAAAATATCGCTTTGATATTTAACCTTAAATAAAACAAATACGATTAAGGATATTTATTTGAAATTTCAACAAAATTTATATAAATTTGTCAATTAATAAGAGAATTAAAAAGATTCCCACTTTTTCAATGGAAATGCCCAAAATCCCAGGCCGTTTAAATCATATTTTGAAATTTGACTTTTTTACTGACATGATCACCCTGACATTATGTGGCCATCCGCCACAAAATATTTTTTTGGGGTGTTTATCATACAAATGTAGCAATATTCTAAGGATAATTTCAAAATGAGTTCAGCAAAGCGATTTGAGAACTTTGCTGTGAAAATTTTAATTCCCTCTTTTTAAAAATTGACAAAGTTTGGTTAGAGCTTGTGGATAGGTTTTTGCCCCAATTTGATTTATAAATAAGATTTCTTTATAAAACTATAGAAAATATAAAGTTCAGAAAAAAAGGGCCAGAAGACGTTGCCACCTTTTTGTAAAAAATCCCAAAAAATATTATTTTTTATATTTTTTTATAGTTCCAATTTTTATAGTTCTGATTTATATAAACGGATTCATATATTTACAAAGTTATTGCACCAAAAAAATTTATGGGGAATCTGACACATGTTTTAAAAACGTAAGTCCACTATCTTAAAAAATAACAGTGCTTTAAAGGGGTTAAAAATATATTTCGACTTAATTTCATGAATGAATTTTTGGCGAATTTAAAAAAAATTAACATACCACAGGTTACCAACTTTCCAGGGTAATTGACTTAGTCCCTGACCAGATCAACTCAGAAACATCTCAGCTCTAACTATGTGAAATTTCAGTAAAATATCTCCAATGGTTCAAGAGTTACTAAATTATTTCCAAAAAAAATACTGTTTGTCATCAACAATACAAATTGTGTCGAAATATTTTTTGGAACATATTCTGTAATATTTACGCCTTTAGAGATTTTTTAAAGAAATTTCACATGGTCATAGCTGAGGTGTCTTCGAGTTTATTTGCAACAGTACAGTCCTCTATCTAGTCAAGGGCGTTACCTGTGACCCTCCAAAGTTAACAACCTCGGGCATACAAAAAAAAATTTTGTGCATTAATAGTCCTTGCAAATCCCATTACACTAAACTAACATGTGAAGATTATCGCATATAGTTTCAGAGATATTTAAGTCGAAATAAATGTTTAAAAAATCCCAAAAAAATCGATTTCAAAATTAGTTTTTGAAAGTAAGATTTTATTTCTTTGATATTTGAGTCTTGAGTGTACAAATCAAGTCATTTGTTAAATTAAAAGCTAAAAAAGATAAATTACAAAAATTAACAATTTAAAATAAAGTATTTTTCAAAAAAATAGCAAAAATAAAACACATTTTTCCATTTTAATACGTTGTACATGTGAAAAAAGAAAAATAAGACTTTTATGACCCATTTGTGGTTTGCAATTGATATCCAAACATGACTTTAAATTAAAAAAAAAATGCGAAAAATAAAAATTCACTCTCGTTACTGGGGGATACAAAGAAAGAAACAGAAATTGTAAAAAAAAACTTGAGTTAATATAATTTTTACAAAGTCTAAGATTTCAGTTTCTTTAATGTTTTTTTCTTCCAGAATATGGAAAAACTCGGAACAAAATCTTCAGTTTCAAATGATCTTAAATTTTACTCTTCTTTGCGAAGATTTAAAAATGAAACTCTTTTTGTCGATAAAAATGTTTATCTTATTTTACTTTCCTTTTAGTTAAGTGTAAAAAATACAGGATTATTTTTAACTCACTCAAAAATGCGAATTGATTGTAAAGAGAGAAAAAATGTGCTTGAACATACACAAGCACACAAGCAAATTTCTTGCCGCAATAAAACTTACTGTTGTTGTTTTATATCTTTTTTGGTTTAAACATTTTTTAGAATTAAACTCTTTTCACAGAGCGATAAAAAAATTAAACTCTTTTTTAAAATTAAACTCTTTGAAAGATCTAAACTTATGTAGAATAATAAAAAGACTTGAAAAATGAGTAAAGGTTGTAAACTACCAAACATACCTTTATCAGCTTAATAAAAACATTTTTGACTGCTACACACGATTTCAAAGCACTTTGTGCAAATTATTAACTTTAAACTCTTTTTACGATTTCGCACTTTATTTACCTTTTTGGTTTTTAATTTTTTTTTAGAATTAAACTCTTTTCAGAGAGCGATAAAAAAAATAAAAATCTTTTTTAAAATTAAACTCTTTGAATGATCCGACTCTTTTCAGAGAGCGATAAAAAAATAAAACTCTTTTTTAAAATTAAACTCTTTAAAAGATCTGAACTTACGAAGAATAATAAAAAGAGTCGAAAAGCGTGTCTTGGTTTTTTTTCCTCTCTTTATAAAACGAAATCAACAACAACATTGTCATCATCATCATCATGATAATGATGATGTCAATTATAATAAAATTTTAAAAGAGAAGAAAAAATAAATTTACATTAAAAATTTACACCAAAAGCTTGAGTACTTAATTTACTCACACACACATTCTGTTTAATATTCTTATTATTAAAAGAAATATTTAAATTTTTCTTTAAATTGAAATTTTTTTGTAATAAAAAAAATTAAGACTTAAAAATAACAATTTTCTTTGTCACAATTTTTGTGACAAAAATTTGCAAAAAATCTTAAATTTTTTTTTAATATTTTTAAGCCTCCACTAGTTAATACAAAATGGGTTTGGCTTCCATTTTAACAGAAGAATCTTGTGGGCTTCAATTAACGATTTCTTAAAAGAATTATCGTCATTATTTGCTTAATTAAAAACACTCCTCTCCAAAATTATGACAACATATTTCCAATTCTATATTTTTTATTTTTTTTTTTATTTAAGCCTCGTTTAAAGTCTAATCTTTATTAAAATCTAATTAGCTCTAAGTCAAAAAGATCATTTTTAATTTCGTCTGAAACGCATTAAAACAGCGTTAAAAAAAAAAAAAAACTATAAAAAATAGTTGAGGTTCATAATTAACAGACTTTAGTGTAGAAATTATGACTAAAACTTCCGGACATTAATGGCTGAATGAACACTTCATTTAATGAATTAATGAAATTAATGAATGAGTAAAATTTAATTAAAAAAAAACTAAGAAAAAATACTAGAAAACCTAAAAAGTATATATAAAGATAAACAGTGACTAACAAAAGTAAATACTAAAATATATATATAAAAAAAAAAATCTGAGACAACCTCTACCGCTCTAAAACTGTTTATCTACTAAACTGATTTATCTGATTTTAGACCTTAATTATCTCGGACGATTCGGTGCCAACACACGACCAGCTTTTCATGAAATTGAAAAGCGGTTGGAGCTGAGAAGTTTTTGAGTTAATTTGAAACGAGTACAGTCTAAAAAATATTATAAATAATATACAGTGGTGGAATCAAGTAAATCTCCGTTTACATTTTTTTAATCTTGTCTCAGTTATTGTTCTAAATATGATCAGAGGCGCAGTTGGTGATTCTCCAAAATTGACCATCCCGTTGATTTTTTAAAAATTCATCAAAAATTCATTTCTGAATTGAGATACAAGGAACTTTGTATATAGATGACCCTTGTAAATTTCTCTCAAAATACACTTACACATAAGGATTATCTCTTAGAGTTTCAGAGATATTCTTCAAGAAATTAATTATTAATCCATTTTTATTCTTATCTCTAGTTGTAGTATAGATTCCAAATTTTTCTAAACATGTTCTCGATTCCCTACAAAATTTAAAAAAAAATTTTAAATCCGTTAAAAAACTAATATTAATCTAAAGTTGACGCTTTGAAAAAGGCGATTTTTTATAGGATTATTCAAAAAGGTGGCAACGTTCAATCACTGGTACAAATTTGTATTTGTTATAAACATTATATGTTTTTATTGTTGTTTTGAAGAAAACTTAACGCGAATGCCAACAATTAAATCAAAATTATCTTAGGGCAAAGATCTGCCCCACCAGCCCTATCAAAAGTTTATAAATTTTCATAAATTTCAATGGTTGAGTTCTTAAATCTTAAGGCTGGAATCAACTTAGAATCATCCTTAATATATAGCTACATATGTAAGGTAAACACCCAAGAAAGAATTTTCTCCCTAATGGCCCTTTTAATGACAGGGTGACCATTTTAGTGAAAAAAGTTAAATTTTTAACATGATTTATTTTGACTGGGATTTTGGGCATTTCCGCATGGAAAAATGGGATTTTTTTAAATTCTCTGAATAATGGACAAGTTAGTTTAACATCATGTAGTGAAATTTTAAATAAATTACATGATCGGTTTCAATTTTAATAGAGATGAAATATTAACTTTATTTTTCAAAAAAAATCAAAATTTTCAGTTCTTCTTCAAAATGTGTCCTCAAATGACATTCTATTTACTTTTTCATTAAAAATTGTGAATCTTTAAATTCTAACGTTTTCATAGACCCCAAATATTTGAAAAAGGAGTTTATATCAAGGCGGAAAATCTTATTTTCCCTAAAATTTCTTTTATCTCAATTCCAAAGTGAATTTTTGGCGAATTTTTAAAAAACCGAGATACCCGACATTTTCGGCAATTTTTATATGTTTTAAAATTCTTTAGAATTTTCTCGCTAACGGTTGAAATGCACCAATTCATTTCTTAAAAAGACTTCAATGAACTTTTTAGCTTTTTTCCTAAAAAAGAAATCCAATTAAAGACATTCACTTGAAACTGCGTAAAATCAAATTTAAGACAAAATGGAGATAATGGAAAATAATATAAATGAAAGTATATTTTTCTAAACTTAAAAAATCACTCAACTGTAATTGAAATTAAAATTTTTGTCATTTGTGCTCATATTTTGCGTTGTTTTCTGATTTTCTTTCTAATGACTGTGAAACATAAACTAAATTTGTAAAAAAAAGCTAAAATCAAGAAGAAAAATATAGATAAAAGAAAAATAATGTGGAAATGGAAAAAAATATTAAAATTTAAAAAAACTGTAAACATAAATTTAAGTTATTTTTACTAACTACAACCCAGCAAACATTTTCAGAGGTAAAGAGAAATATTAGACAATAATTTTTTTAATATTAAAATGATTCATTTTATTTTTGAAGGCTTAATTTACAGCATTTTTACAAATATTCTGGAAGAGTTTTATTTTATTTAAAAGGAAATTGTGGCAGAGGAGAGTATAAATTTTTTGTATAAATATTTTTTCTAATATCATGACATAATGCTTGCTGGGTTATTCCTAAAACATAATTATAAATATAAATTTAATTATCCCAAGTAAGTGAGTGAGTAAGTGAATGAGTGACAGTTTCACTATTAACACCATAAACCTAAAAACACAATCAGTCTCTCATAACTTGGTGAACAACAACAAAAAATAGTAAACAATTAAACATTTTTTTTGCAACAAATGGAAAATGTTGCAAAAAACTATAAAAAAAAAATTAATTAAAAAAAAAACTGTAAACCGAGATCAAGAGTTAACCAAGCGTGATGGAGTAAAAGGCACAAAAACCAACAACCACAAAAATTAATACTGAAAACAGAAACAACAATAAAAACTAAATCAAAATAAAAATGACAGAAAAACAACTTTAAAAGAGAATTACAATTAAAAACGCAAAAATAAGAGAAATAAAACAAACAAAATAATTTTTATGGGGGATTGACAGAAATGGGAAAAAACATAAAAAATTCAGAATTAAGGTGCTACAGAAATTAAACTAACTACCGTCCGCATTACTTGGGGGTCTGTAAAGTAAAGCGAAGTATTAAAGTGAATTCTAAAGACAAAAATGTATCAAGATATTGATAAATTTCGAATTTTCGCTGTTTTCTTGATAATTAAAATTAATATTTGATTTCTAATAAAATCGACTTTCCACTTTTTCATACGGAAATACCCAAAATCCCAATCCGTGTAAATCATGTTTAAAAAATTTGACTTTTTTCCCTAAAATGTTCGCTCAGTCATTATATGGGCCGACTGGCAGAATTTTTTTAAGAGTTTCCCTTACATATACAGCTATAAATTAAAGATAATTGAAATATGATTCCAAATTTGCGATTTAAGAATTTAGGAAATATTAAACATTATCGCTCATAATGAAAAAAATGGTTTTTATCGTTGAATAAGTGTTGTAAAAGTTCCAGTAAATTTCCTCTTTAAACCCATAAATTGTTGGTTTTTTTTAATTTGACAGAGTTGGCCAAATTTGAAGGATATTCCTCAGCCAACTTGGATATTCCTCAGCTCTAATCATGTGACACTTTGGTTCAAAAGTTACTGAATTATTTTCTCAAAATAATCGATTTTTACACATACATTTTGGAGGGTGCCCTACTGTGGCCCTGACCACGTAGGCACTTGAACTCCTCGTTTACACCATTCAAAATTTAATTTAAAATTACAGAACTAAAATCGATTTACTGTGCATCACACTGACCTCGAAGTCTATTTTATACAATTATATACGATTTTCCCTCATTTACTTTTAAGGGACACTAAATGCACTTTATTTATGAATAATTAAGAATTTTAGATTTTTTTCAAAATTCAATCTTTAGATGATAAAAGTGATCACAGTGATCCGATCGATAGGAGATTGGAAAAGAAGGAAAATAATGAAAATAATCAGTAAAAGTGGCTTTAGCGTTATCAAAGCACTGAAGAGCCCGGTAAAAATCGGAGCTCTCTTACATTACCCTAAACAGAGTACGGAAGTGATCGGATCAAAAATCGAAAATATTTCATGACTCTTTAAATATTTTAGGATCCCGAATTCCCTTTCTTTGATCTACAGAATACTTTTATATTTAATGTTTTGCAAAGATATTTTGAGAGAATCTTTCATTTGTGAGAATTTTTGCTCTTGAGATTAAAAAAGGGAGAGAGAAAAAAACAAGTCAGAATGTTATGGTCGGTCGAGCCCGACTATTACATACACTACACCACAATGTTGATTGCAAATGGAAAACTAAAGAGCGACTCTCGTATAATTTGATAACCTGCACCACAATATTGATTGCAATTGAAAAACTAAAGAGCGACTCTCGTATAATTTGATTTTCTGATTTAATTTAAAGTGTGCAGTACATTATTGTGACACTAATATTTATGTGAAATGTATGCGTTTCCTGGGAGTGCTTGGGAAGTGCTTTTTTGATATGGAAAAAATTATTGACGACCCTCGTATAATTTTTAATATGGGTATGTTGTTTTTTGTGTTATTTTGATCAGTTATTATTTCGTTATCAACGAAAATATAATATTTATGCCCTTGAAAGTAATATTTGAAACTATGGACCTATAAAAAGCAATAAAACGACCCTCGCATAATTTACCAAATCGTTTTAGAAAATCACAAGACTTATAATTTCTTTTATAGAGATTTATTAAATTCACCTCCTTTATTTCTCATTCCACCCATATTGAACACCCCTAATACCTCTACATTTCCCCCAATTTTCCATATTGCAAAAACTCAAAATAATAAAAGTGAAAAAACATAAAATGAAACATACAAAAATATAAACCGTTACCACCAACAATTAACTGTAATTAAAGTTAAATCGAAAATAATAAAAAAACGAAAAGAAAACTCTTGAACGAATTAATCTTTTCCGTCCCAAATGTGTATGTACGTGTGTGCCTTTAAGAGCATTATATATGTATGGGTTATTTTAATAAAATAATTATTTCTCTTTTATGTGTTTTTTTGTTTCATTGTTGTTGTTTTTTAATATTCCGCCACACTTCTATAACAATTTTAAAAAGGCTTAATTTATTAATAAATTAATTACAACTTAAATAGGTGATGAAAAGACATAAAAATAAACTTTTAAATAAAATTAAAAAAAAAAAATAAAATAAAATTAATAATCAAAAAATGTGTAAAAAAAAAGAATCACGAATTAACATTAAAAACAGGTAAAAGTAATTAAATTTGAATTTATTGTTGTTTTTTTTTTAATTTAAAGAAAATAAAGGAATTTTTATAGGAAAATAAAAGGAGATCACAAATTGCCTTTATTTATTATAAAATAATTATTCTAGAGCAAAAAGTATGAAAATTTGTGATCACCTAAGTTTCCTATCAAAAATCAATTATTCCATTAGAAAATCAAAATTTTTAACAATGAAGTCCTTTTAACAAAATAAAGACAGAACAAAATCACATAATTTATCTAAATTACACTTTTTTGGGATATAATTCTGTAACTTTAAAACCCTTACAAATATCGTAATAAAATTCAACATGGTAAAAGTTAAGGTGTTTCTGAGTTAAACTGGAAGAGTACATGCATCAATCTGGTCAGCGCCCTTCTCCATAACCCTCTAAAGTTGGCCACCTCGGGCACATTGTTTTTTTTAAGAATTCAAAAATTCATTTGTGAATTATGACAAAAGAAATTATCACTTTTATTTCGAATAAAAAAATCAATATTTTCATAAAAATTCATATTCGAGTCCAGGAATAAAAATTAAGTAAAATCAAGAAAGCACAGTGTGTCTGAATCGGTCTTTTTTGTAAATAATTCTGTTTGTTTTAAACCATTAGAGATATAACAACAAAATTACATTGAAATATGGGAATCTTTTTAATACGAAAATTCATTTATGTCATATTGAATAAATTTCATCAACATTTTTTTGGAAACATATTTTTAGAAAATTTTAAATACCGTATCAAGCCCGCTAAGCTAGAAAGACTAAACAGGGGTTAAAATGGGTTTAAAACTTATTTTGATTTGAAAATCTCTTAAACTACATATGCAAGAGAATTTTTAAAAAAGAGACTTTCAATGACCATTTAAATACAAAATTTCTTTTGTCTGAATTCATAAAAGAATTTTTGACAAATTTTAAATTTTATCAACAGGCTCGAGACTGGCAACGGCCCTGACCATATAAACGCTTGTTCTTCTCTAGATCATCAAAAACTATTGGCAACAGTGGATTTTATATTTAGGCTCATCGGCATTACAGCCCAGATGTTGCCCTTTCTCAATAGATCGTTCGATGTGCGATCGATGTTGGATCTATTCAAAACGCCCTTACCGAAATACACTTCAATGCAGGATAGTGTGCTAGAAGTTGGCTTGATTAGAGGCTTTTGTCTTGAAACCCATATATTTCTAGAAAGTTAGAGAAGTAGTGGATAATTATGGATATTTCAAGATCCCGTATTTCCTCTACTTTCCTACAGATCCCATATTTGAATCTGTAAATTTTCTCAGGAAAATTTTGCTTAAAAACTTTTAACAGGATTGAATTTTTTTTGAAAAATATCAATTTTTTTATGTCAAAACTTCTTACATGATCACGATATTGTTTTCACCCTTTTTCCCACCTTTTTCCACTTCATTAAAATTGTTTTCCAACGTTATTTTTTATCTTTATTTCATCTCAAAAAAAAAACTCAAAATCGTATTCTTGTGTTGGCTTAAATTTACAATTTCAATATTGACAAATGATGATTCATGGCAAAATGACTTTAATTGAAAATTTAAATAATTAAACTTTTTTTATATATAAAATTACAAATAACATTTTATTTCAATTGTGTGTATTTCTGTTCATTTCATATTATTTGTTTTTGGATATAAAACTTATTTTGTTGTTGGAAAGATGAGTCAATTTTCGTAAAAACAAGTGTCTTATTACTCTGTAGAAAGAGTGAACCCGAAAAAGTGGTAACGTGTATTGAAGACATAATTTTAAAAGAAGATATTTCTGTCTCCGGTCTATTAAAAATTATTGTAGATCTGGAATATATAAAATTGCGTTCATATTGAATATATCACTTCCACTTGCTCTATCCACAACTCCCCTCCCCCCCTACATTATCTAACATTGTCTAACTGTCTAACTGCAACAATTATAAAGATATGGGAAATTTGAAATCATGTAGAGAATAACATACCACTTCTCCCTGCCCAATCTAACAATATTAACTTAAACGATCTAAATATGCTAAATTTTAGAGTTATAAGACATTCAATATTTCGTTTAGGTAGGGGATACAACTTCTCCTTCCATTTTCCACTAAATCAGATATTTGGAAACCAATTATCATGAGACGTATTAAAAATTTTGGATTTTAAGCTTAAAACAGCTACAAGATTGTAGATGCCTAAAAGTGTGCAATATTTTTTAAACAAAATCTTGAAATGGAACATAAATTTATTTAAAAGTTTATGTAGCACTTTAATGATACCTTAAAGTAGAACTTAATATATTTACAAGATTATGCAGTCCCAAAAGTATGCTTTAGTTTATAACTTATAATATTTTAAAATATTGTAGGATTTCTAGATCCAAAAGTACATTGTTAAGGAATTTAAAATTTATTTAATAAGCCCTAAGGATAGGCTTTGGCTTAAAGCTTATTATATTTACTTTCAAAAAGTACGCCATAGTTTCTAATATAAATTATTTTAAGGAAAAGTAGTTCTTCCAGTACTACAAGGTGAAGGGAAAGTAGTTCTTCTCATAATTTACAATGGGTCAAGGTTTTGAGCTTTGAACGCTAAAGTCAATTAAGGTGCAAATCTGAACAATATGAAAAAAAGCAAAATTAGTTTTAATTCGCGAAATTTTCAATATCATGTATAGTGTGCCAGAACATACAATTTTTAGTGACATTTAGAATATTAGAAATATCAGTAAACTTTATTCTAACAAAAAATTCACAGAACAAAAACATATGATCGAAGCCCATTTTTTTAAATCAAACAATTATTTTGGATGTCAGGGTGCCCAAAACTGACGACAAGGCAATACAGATAAATCCACTCAGATTGGGGTCTTTCAAGATTATTTCTGTCACTTCTAATGTAACGATTTAAGAAAAACTTCAGTTTGTTTCTAAAGAAAAGTTCCCAGCAAAATGTACGTTAAATTTTTTTTCGGTCTCACTCTTTTCCAAATAATGTTAATTAAGTCGTTAAGATATTTAAGCTTTAAAAACAATTAAGGTTTCAAAAGTTAGAAGGTTAATTGCAAATATCTCAGATTTTTGTTCAGATTATAATATTTCAACTTAAAAGCCTAAAAAGAATAAGAATTCAATTTCACTTTCCTTAAAATTAAATTGAAGAAAAAAAATTTTGTCTCCTAAAATATGACCAATTTAGAATTATTTGATTAGTAACTAAATCTCAGTATGTTTTTTTGCGAAAACACTTTTAAAACACTTGAAAAATAATTTCATAATCCTTTGAAATACTTGAAAATGAAACTGACAAAACACTTTTGCTTATTTTTATTATTTTTCCAAAAAAAAAAAAAAAAAAAATGAAAAACTTTTTTCTATTTTCCCTAGAAATTTATAGAAATTGTTGGAGACTTTCGGTGCCATCGTTTTAAAATAACTCGTATGTTTTCTATTTAGTACTTTATTTCCATTTCAAGTGAAAATAAATTATTTGTTGACCTTTTTCATAAATTTGTTTTAGTTTTTATTATTTTTTTGCGAATAATAAAACTGAGCAGCCTAAAGTCGGTGGTATAGAGATATAATAACTATATATTGTTGTTAGTTAAGAAAATCTAGTTGCCAGCAATTGATTTCCCTTTTTATTGTAATTTTCCTTTGGATTTTTTTTTTTCTAATTTTGGCAAAAAGCCAATTTTAATTTTTACTTATTTTCAAAGACTACAAAACACAAGAAGCAATAAAATTTAAGGATTTTTTCCCATGTCATACAGAAAAATAATTTAAAAATGTATAAAGCAAAAATCAATATAAAATGTCTAGTCTATAGAAGGAACAATAAAAACGAAAAAGGAGAGAAAACAAAGGAAAATTATATTTTTGACAAGCTAATAAAAGATAAGCAAATTTAGAAAAAATAAGAATTTATAGAAATAATATTAAAAATGAGCCTAAAAGTAGGCAACAGAATTTGTATTTAAGGATTCCTGAAACTATGCTTTAGCTTTGAGGTGAAAATAAAAAGATTTTCTCAGTTTAGAATAAAATTTATGGTTTTGCAGACAATACAGATTTTGTAAAAAATTATATTTGACAGACAGAAATATGGACAACATACAAAGCAATAAAAATGCCCTAAAGTCGAACTAACTAACTATACAATCTGTTAAATAATTTTAAAAAAATTTGTCCATAACTTTAGATTAGAGAAAAATAGGAATTGGCTAAATGTAAAAATATAAATTCAAATAAAATAATTTAAAAAAGTGGCCTAAAAGTAGGCATGGAAAAACTTAAAATAGTATTTAAATCTCAAGAGCATATAGAACCAAGTCTTAGATATTTCAAGTTAAGTTCAGAAAAAAATTAAAGTTTTGTTGAACAAATAATTTGGTCCTCAATTGTAGGCAACATAAAATGTATTCAATAACGCCTTAAAGGGGCTTTAGTTTTTTAAGAAAAATAATAAATACGTAACATATAATCTGTTCAATATATTTTAAAAGTTTGACCAAAAGTATGGATAAGAAAGGAATCAAAATTCACTAAGTTACGAAAGGTAAATTTCATAAATAATATTTAAGTGGACTTAAAGTAGGCATCAAAAATTTAAAAAGGTCTTCAAGTAGTCTTTACTTTTTAAATGAAAATATAAAGTTATTTAAAAGTTTGCAAATTAAGTTAAGAATTAAATGATTATTTTATTTAATTCAAGAAGAAAAAATATTTCAAGAGGCCTAAAAGTAGGCAACATACTACATATTTAATAAGGTCTTAGCTTTAAAAAAAAGTTGCATATTTTTAAAAAAATCTACCATAGATTTAGACTAGAAGGAAATGAAAATTTTAATTTTATAGAAGCCGCGATTATGCTTAGATCGTGTGATCTGTGTTCAAGAAAGTCTTAAAAAAATTAAATTTTCTCTTATCTTTAGTAATTTTGTATTCGATTTTACGCTTTAAAATATGGTTCTAAAAGAAAAGCACTCAAAATAGACTTTAACTTTTAAACTAAACAATTAAGAGATCATTAAAGAGTTACAATTTAATTAAAACTCCAAACTTGTTAAACCTCAGGAAGCCTTTTAAAAAATGGACGTTTAAAATGAAGGGCATTACATTTCGATTCAACTACGGAGAATAAATTAAATGTGTTAAACATTTTGAAGCCTTTCACAAAATGGGCGTTTAAAATGGGAAACAGTACGAAATTGAAAAAGACCCTTAAAATAGACTTCAAAAAAATAAGAGAAAATAAACTAGTTCCAATTTTATTTAACAGAATTTACCCCTGGAGGGCATTTTAAACTTTATGAAGCCTTTTATAAAATGGGCGTTTAAACTGATTGGCAGAGCATATCGAGGTTATGTTTGGTCAGCATAATCGATAAAATATGCATTTTGGTTGGACCGCCCTTACATGTTTTTGCAAAAATTTATCAATAAATTACGCTTAGGATAAGAATATAATTATAATATCACAACATTGTAGATACCTAAATATATGCTATAGTTATTAAGCTTAAACTTAAAAAAGTACATGAAACATTAAAAAAGTAGACTTTTTAGACTTTTTTTAAGTTTAATATATTTAAACGATGGTAGAGCCCAAAATGTAAGCGTTAAATTTTAATCTTAAGCATTTTATGAGAATTAAAGATTTTTAATATTTTCTCAGTCCGTCTAAGCCGAATTTAAAGTAGTATTTAATGAATCCTATAAACAATTTAGGCTTAACTAAAATAATGTGACGACCTTAAAGTATGCTATCAATCAACCAAAAAATTAATTTTTTTAGAATGAAAATATTTACAAAGTTTCTGAATTTATTAAGGTTTAAAAATAGAACAGTTCAAGTAGCACGCCTAAAAGAAAGCTCTTTTAATCCTAATATATATACAAGACTTGTGGAGTCTCAAAAGTATGCTGCAGTTCATAACCGATAGTATTTGAAATGACCGTAAATAATAAATGACTTAGTCTAAAAAGTATATATATTAAGTACGTTCTGTTTCATTTAAATATCCCTAAAAGTAGGCTTTGTAATTTAAGCTTTTATAACTACCAGATTGTGGAGACCTAAAAGTTTGGTACAGTTTCTAATCTGAATCATTTTTAAGGAACATCGAATAATCCTTTCAATAATACACTGGATCAAAGTTATGTGGTTTGAAGCTTTTAAGGATGATTTACGAGAAAACCTGACGCTATATAAACAAATTGAATTTAATTTTGAATTTCAATTAAATTCCTAAAACTTTTAGTGTTACTTTCCCAATGATGAACTAAAAATACACCCATCTTTCACCTACAGCAATAAAGACGATAATAAAGGAAATAAACTAAGAATTTTCTAAAGACAAAACCTCAAAGTCTGGGAGAAAAAAAACGTCCTTAGAATTAAAATTTCTACTTTAACATTTCGAAGAAGAAGAAGAAGAGTTAATACAGCAATTCATTTCATTTCCATTCATATTTTTTTCTTCAACATAAAGACTATTTTAGCATAAACAGGAAATTATGATAATGACACGGAAGTAAAATAGCGTCAAGTTGTTGTTGTTGTTTCTATATTTGCATTTGCTGCTATTTCTACACACTTACAACAAAGCCAGAGACATAAAGAGAATGAAAATTTTCTTCATTTCGCTTATTCTCGGAAAAAAGTTGTATAGAAATATATATTTTTTTGTTTGTATATGAAGCAATAGCATATTTTAATTAGTAGTTGTCGGGTCAAAGTTGTGCTGGCTTGAGAGTGGAATGACACTAAAAATGAGGAAAAGCAAAAAAACAAACTTTATTACGAATTCTTTTGAAAGAATATTTAGATTTGTAATGAAAAGAAACATTTTTAGTTTTATTACGAGAAAAAAACAAAAATTATGTGAAGCATAGTTTAAGGGTTCTTAATAATTAAAGGATTATTAGATAAAGTGTACTTATGAGAAAAATTTTGATGAGGAAAGTAAGGCATACTTTAAGGGAAATAATAATGTTGATTAGTTTCCCTAAATAAACTTTATTAAATGACATATATTTTAGGGGTAAAAGTAATGCATATTTTAAAGGGGAACTGGGGAAAATTATATAATTTAAATAAAGTTGTTTCTTAACGAATAACACTGATCGTTTTCCTAATAACTCAAAATTATTTTTCTTTCCCTTCATTAAGATACGAAATTGGGAAATATTAATTATAGTCTTATCTAATAACATATATATTTAATGAGTTTTTAATAAAAAATAAGGCATACGCTTAGGAGATTTTTTTTAATTTAATGTAGATATAAATATCGGATCAGCTTTCCTTTTAAATAGACTATAAAGTTTCAAATCGTGTAAAATAATGTGAGAAAATTAATGACAAAGATTTATTTATTCTTGGCCAAGATCTATTAGAGAATTGTTGCATTCTTTAAAATTTTTTTCAATTTAAAACTAAAGCATACTTTTAAGTCTGAACTTTCTTGTATATGCTAAAATTCCAATGGCTACTTTTAGGGCTTACTTAAGGTTAAATAAACTAATTTTAAACCTGGATGAATTCAAACACTATAGCAAGATTGAAGGTTATTTACAGTGATCTAGTTTAAAAACTAAAGCATACTTCTTTATATAATAAGCTTATAATTCAACCACTATTTCTAGGTCTTATTAACTTTTGAATAAATTTACTTTTAAATTTAGACCATTTACTAAAGCATACTTTTGGGGCTCCAATATCTTTCAGATATAATAAACTTAAACTCCAAAGCCTGCATTTAGAGCTCATTAAATGTTGAATAAAATTTGTTAAAACCTAAATGGATTCAAGCGCCATTGCAGGATGTAGAGTTCCTTTAAAAAACAAACCATAGTTCTAAGTCTCTACAATCTCTTAGATATCATAAGTGTAAAATCCAAAGGCTAAATTTAGGACTCATTGAATGTTAAATAGATTTGTTTTTTAACCTAAAACCTTTTGAGCAATATGACAAGGTCCCTTCAAAATGATTAAGCTTAAAAACTAAAACTTATTTTTAGGTAAAATATGAAAATGTTAAGCTTAAAAAAGCCTACTTTTAGGACTTATTTAATACTACATAAATTGTTCAATAAACTTTTCTCTAGATCTATTATTACTTTATTTAGATCAAAGCCTATGTTAGCAATTTTCTAAATATATTAACATGGATAAAGTATACTTTTAGGACTCACTAAATGCTTCTTAAATTTTAAATAAAAAATATCATAATATGAATACAAAATAAAGCCTAACAATCTAAGACCAAAGTTTCATAAACTTACATACGTTTCGGTGGAAAATTGGGATCAAAAAATACTGTTTATGTTACTTTGCCAAAAAATCCACCAATCCACGCAAAATTTTTTAAATAACACATACCTTTAGGAGTACACTTGGTATTAAAATAAAGCATACATTAAGGCGAAAAATAATATATTTTTAAAAATTCGTTTTAAATGATTTAAAACATTATTTTCAATATTTTTTAATATAAAACAACAGAAGTTGAAAAAAAATATATCTAAAAATAACATTTCTACAGAATCTATAGTCATGAAATCGACTACCTGTCATGATATTTAATGGCAAATGATGTTTATTCATGAGACAAAAATTCTGTATTTGTCACAAATGTTTATGACTTCAATTTTTATACGTTTTGAATATTCAGAATATAAAAATAATAAAATATTGAATGAATGAATAAAATGCAAAAATTAACGTACAACAACAAGTCATTCACTGCAATTGTATTTATATTTACCATTTTCGCCTCGATCGATGACAATAAAAAAGCCAACACAAATAATTGTGTCAACTAGAACAATACAACAATATGTTTCTCACAAACAATATAAGTTTTATATAAAAGAAACATTAAAAAATACAAGGGTGGAGAGAGAAGTTTAAAGATTTTAAATTTTAAGAAAAATTTTGAACTTTTTTTTCAAAATATTAAAAAAATCTAATTCTAAAAAATATTTTGTTTTCAACTTTAAATTACTTTTTAAGTCAAATTTTCTGGAAATTTAATAAAACCTTTTTCCAACTTTCCTTTAAATTGTGTCAATTTCCCTCTGTCTGCCTCCTATTTATGGCACATTTTTTGATCCATTAAAAGTTCAACATAGAAAAATAAAAAACATTTATTTTAATAACTTGGCTGCATCGTAAAGCTTTTATTCATTATGGAAGTTTTGTGCTGAGTCTGATGACACAGACGAGACATAATTTATAAACTAAAGACAGATCAGAATTTCAAATAACTGAAATATTTAGAGACAAAGAAAGATAAAAATAAATAATAAAAATAATTTGCATAAAGAAAATATTTATTTTGCAATGCGAAAAGAAAAAAAGGTAATAGAAGGGAGGTACTTATGAGCTGTTCTAATAGAAATCACAGTCAACTATAGTATGATCAATTAAATCATAATATGATTACAGCTTATAATAGCTTGATTGTCAAATAATCATATTATGCTTAAAGCACCAGCTTTGTAAAAAAATAATTTATAAAAATTATAAATTCAATATTGTTTTATTTTAGATGAAAATAAACATTTTTAACACTTTTTAATCAACATGGAAACAACGTTGATTTAACATTACAATAAATATTAAAATAACAATTGATAAACATTAAATTTATTATAATTTTCAAATTATTTCCTTATTGAAGTAGACTTTGAAATCGGAAGATTCGAAGTCTTCGAAAGCCTTTTTACGATTTAAAACCTTGCACAGTGTTCCATCTCATAGTGAAAGTGGAATCAGTAAGATTTGTTTGTTTTTTTCCAAATCTTTTCTTTAAAAGTATTTTCGTTAGACATTTAATAAAGTAAAAAAAATCGGAACCGTGTAGAACTTTTTTTCCTTTTAAAATGATTTTTACAAATATAAAAAATATTTTGAAGCCAAATTTTTCCACTAAAACTCCTTAGAGGACTTTAAAATCTGCTTAAATAAACTTGCATCTGTTTATTTTGAACTGAACTGTGGACCATCATCCAATTTCTAGACTTAAACACACTTACACTTCAATTACTACTGTGGGAAATTTTATTGAAGTTACCGAACAGAAACGTTAATATTGGACCAGACTTTCGAGTGATTTTTTTAAATATTTTGATTTTATTGATCTCTTTTGCTTTAATTTATATCATATATTGGTTCAAGTAATCTGCGGTTAAAAGGCGATTAATTAGGACGCTGTGATTGGCTCACAGTGTGTCAAAATGTATTTTTTACGAAATAAATCTGTAACATTTTAACCGTTAGAGATAAATTGATTAAATTTCACATATTTAGAACAGGTGATATACCTGTGTCCACATGGAGAAGTGTAGACTCCTATCTGTTCTGGGGACATATTCGGTAGCCCTCATACATTTATTAACTGAGACAAAAGGTCCTGGTAAATCTCAATTAAATACGCTTTACAATCCAGGTTCTCTCACAGTTTTAGAGATATTCAACATCAAGTGAAGTTTTAACCCATTTATACCCTGGTTTATTCGAATCCTTTTTATGTTAGAAGGCTTAATATAGGTCCAAATTATTTTTTAAATTCCCCATATAAATATACTGAAATTGGAACTTTGAAAAGGAATCGATTTGGGGTTAACATTCTACCAAAGTTGGTCACTTTGAAAAATTAATATTTTTATATTCTTTAATCAAAAATTCGGAATATTTTAATTTTCATAAATATACGAGGTTAAACCCAAAATGTATTTTCTACCTAAAACTATTTTTTATTTAAAATCTGAATAAAAATTTGAATTGAATTTGAAATCAATTACTTCCAATGTTAATATCACATTGTTTTTGATTATACACATAGAGAAATAAAATCATTATTGAACAAAGTTTATTTGTGATTGACAGAACAGGTTTTCATTCCATTTAAATTAAACGGTTTTCATTTAAACCGAATGAAAATTTTCAATTTTAATTAATAAAATTATGCAAAAAAATATTTAAAATTACTTTTTAGTAAAAAACAATTCTAAAAAGAGAATGATTTAAAATTAACTATATTCAATGTTAATTTTACATTGCTTCCAATTATAGATCTCTTTTTAATACATTAAGTTTAAGCTGCAAATTTTTTGTATTCTCAGATTTTCAATATAACTTTCAATCTTCAATCATTTCAGTACTGCCTGAAATTTTCTTTATTCGAGTGATGGCTTTAATTTAGATGTTAATATCTCCCTATTAATTTCATAAAATATTTATTATTTTTCTCTTTATTTTCTCTTTATTATTTTTCTCAAAATGTAATCGAAATAATAATTTTTTTCCTTGGAAAATATTTATTTTTCTTTCCAGATGTAACGAATGACATACCAAATACTGACAGAAGAAAATCATTTAAATCATCTCATGCGTTATTCATGCCAGTAATAATAAAAGAAAATATGGTCTTCATCGCAATTCCAAAAACTTACCTAAAAAGAAAATGGAAAAAAATCGAATATGAATTAGAAAATTAACTTTTTATGAAAAATTCCTCTAAATTAAAAAAATGGCAATAAATTTTTTTTAATTAAAGTTATCAAAGCAAATTTAACTTTAATACAAATTATTCCAATCAAACTGCAATAAATTGCAGTAGATATTGATGAATTGAAGCAAAGACAGAAGGAGGAATAGACGGATGGAAAACACAAATAGAAAAGCAAAAAGATTTTTTAATAAAATATTGATATGAGTTGTTGTGGGAAAGAGTTGGCATTTGAATTGGTTGTAAGAAAAAAAAGGCAGAAATATAAAAGACTTAATTGTAGAGTTAAACGATTTTTCACAAAATTGATTTAAATTTTGTTTTAACAATAATATGCCCTTACAGACTAAACCTTTTTCAACTTCTTTCACAATAATTTATCTATCAATCAAACTATCTATCTATTTATCTATCTATCTATCTATCTATCTATCTATCTATCTATCTATCTATCTATCTATCTATCTATTTATCTATCTATTTATCTATCTATTTATCTATCTATTTATATATCTATCTAACTATCGATCTATCTATCTATCTATCTATCTATCTATCTATCTATCTATCTATCTATCTATCTATCTTTCTATCTATTTATCTATCTATCTAACTATCGATCAATTTATCTATCTATCTATCTATCTATCTATCTATCTATCTATATAATTATCGATCTATATACAATAGGATGTATAAATGTGTATGTAAGTATGTATGTATGTGAAATATTGATGAAATGTTCACAGAATGATCACAATGTACCCCAAAAGTAACATAGGCTATACCAACAGGGGGAGAGGTACCACCCACACAAAACAAATATTGGCTTTTTCAAGAATCTGTTTTGCCAGATAAAACGTAGGACGGACAACATCATGGGGAGACATACCCCCACACACCAATAATGTTCGTGCCGGATCTGCTAATAATTCAAAATTTTTAACTATAACAACAAGTGGGAATGATATATTCGGCTTCAATACCCTCCACCACAAGTGTCTGTGAAGTAAATACGTTATGTTTACTCCCACAAATACTCACAAACGTATAACACAGGAACACTTTATGAGTCATAAAATTAGTTATAGTTTTGGCTATAACCTTTTTGCTACTGAACCGATTTTGATAATTTTTGGAATGACAATAAAGTAACTGAACTTAGAGATTGACTCAGATGTCGGTCTATATGTACTGAATTGATTTAAGTGATTTCGATTCGAGACGGACATAGCTAAATTTGAATCAAATATATATACATTATCGGGTCTCAGATAATTCCTTCTTAGCGTTACACACGTAATGACAAAGTTAATATACCTTCTTTACCACTTGTATTGTTGGACAGTATAAAAAGTATAATAATTAAGATATTTTAACATTTTTTAAATCCCCTCGATTATTGTTAGTTTGTGTGTGTGTTTGTGTTTTTTTGTGCTGCAACACTGTGGCAATAGATAATTGTGTGTTTGTAGTACTTGTACTACAACTACATAGCATTTGCTCTCTTGTCAGCAACAACAGCAGTATCAGCAACATTTGCTAATAATAGCAACAACAACACCAATAACTATTATAACCATTTACGATTCATACTGATCCCTCCCATCTCTCCCTCTCCTCCACTCACAATCTATAATCATACAATACAAAATTATTACTCTCTTAAAAATTCAACTATTAATATTTATATAGCACCCTACAATAAGCAATAAATGTTAGTTAAACAATTTTACGAAATGAATTTAAAACCAGGCATGGAAAAATTCGAAATAAGATCTTAATTTTTGGATCTTCTTTTTTAAATCAATTGTAAACATAATAATTTTAAGTATTAAATTTATTATCTCAATTTTTTCCTCTTTGGATCATGAACAAAAATATTTTCGATCACTTGGTGAAGATTTAAAAATTGAATGGATTGTGAATAATTCGCTCAAATTATTCAATTATACATTCCACCACAAATGGTGATGATATTTACTTTGACATTCATGAAATTCGACAGGCTGATATTTCCTTTAGTTGAAGACGGTACGCACTATAAAATTTTTGGAACCTAATAACGAAATACTTAAAAGAAATGGAAGATAATTGAAATCGATAATTCGATCCAATTTAATCGAATTGTTCGTTCTTCCATACCTCATAGATTTTTATTAATTTTGAATTAAAATCTTTTTACGAAATTGAAGTTCAAAGTGATAAAATAAAATTCATTTTAAAAAAGTTTACTTAAAATCTCTGCATTGTAACGAATTAGAACAAAATCGGAAAAAATACAAGCCAACTTCCTACTACGATTTAAATAGAGCTCTTTACTAGTCCTAATTTAAGATTCAGTTAAGTTCAAGACCATTCAGAATATCTATTTGGAAACATATGGTTTGCGTACCAAAAAAAACTGCTCCCATTTTAAGATAAAGAATTCGTAAGATAATTTCAAATGCTTATTTCTGAATAGAATAATATTTGGGTTAGAGCGTTCCGTATTCGTTTGCAAGAAGTGGCAGTATGGCAGATTTGCTAAAATCATATTTTCCAATATGTGACGAAAATAATAATGATGGATGATTATGGCTTTGTGAGCGAAAGAAAATTTATCGCAAATTTTCTATAGAAAGAAAATTTATCGCAAATTTTCTATAAAAAGCAAAATTTATCACAAGTTTTCTATAGAAAGAAAATTTATCGTAAATTTTCTATAGAAAGAAAATTTATCGCAAATTTTCTATAAAAATGAAATTTATCGCAAATTTTCTATAAAAATGAAATTTATCGCAAATTTTCTATAAAAATGAAATTTATCGCAAATTTTCTATAAAAATGAAATTTATCGCAAATTTTCTATAAAAATGAAATTTATCGCAAATTTTCTATAGAAAGAAATTTATCGCAAATTTTCTATAGAAAGAAAATTTATCGCAAATTTTCTATAGAAAGAAAATTTATCGCAAATTTTCTATAGAAAGAAAATTTATCGCAAATTTTCTATAGAAAGAAAATTTATCGCAAATTTTCTATAGAAAGAAAATTTATCGCAAATTTTCTATAGAAAGAAAATTTATCGCAAATTTTCTATAGAAAGAAAATTTATCGCAAATTTTCTATAGAAAGAAAATTTATCGCAAATTTTCTATAGAAAGAAAATTTATCGCAAATTTTCTATAGAAAGAAAATTTATCGCAAATTTTCTATAGAAAGAAAATTTATCGCAAATTTTCTATAGAAAGAAAATTTATCGCAAATTTTCTATAGAAAGAAAATTTATCGCAAATTTTCTATTGAAAGAAATTTTTAACGCAAATTTTCTATTGAAAGAAATTTTTAACGCAAATTTTCTATTGAAAGAAATTTTTAACGCAAATTTTCTATTGAAAGAAATTTTTAACGCAAATTTTCTATTGAAAGAAATTTTTAACGCAAATTTTCTATTGAAAGAAATTTTTAACGCAAATTTTCTATTGAAAGAAATTTTTAACGCAAGTTTTCTATAGAAAGAAATTTTTAACGCAAATTTTCTATAGAAAGCAAAATTTATCGCAAATTTTCTATAGAAAGCAAAATTTATCGCAAATTTTCTATAGAAAGCAAAATTTATCGCAAATTTTCTATAGAAAGCAAAATTTATCGCAAATTTTCTATAGAAAGCAAAATTTATCGCAAATTTTATATAGATAGAAAATTTATCGCAAATTTTCTCTAGATAGAAAATTTATCGCAAATTTTCTACAGATAGAAAATTTATCGCAAATTTTCTATAGAAAGAAATTTTATCGCAAATTTTCTATAGAAAGAAATTTTATCGCAAATTTTCTATAGAAAGAAATTTTATCGCAAATTTTCTATAGAAAGAAAATTTATCGCAAATTTTCTATAGAAAGAAAATTTATCACAAATTTTCTATAGAAAGAAAATTTATCGCAAATTTTCTCTAAACAGAAAACTTATTGCAGCAACAATTTAAATGAATGAATTATTTTCTGTGTGTGTGTTTGTATTTATGCCTGTGAATGAATTGTAATTCATGTTATTTGTTGTTGTAATTATTGTAATTTTTATTGAAGGATCGCATGAAGAGGATTTTGCATTGAATGCATTTTTGCAAACAACAATTACAATTTGTTATTTTTTATTATTATTTTTTTATTTATTTTATTTATTGTAGCAACCAAATATTTTATTCATACAAATATTGTATAATTATTATTGTACAATAATTTTTTATTAAGTTTATAAATATTTTATTATTATTTTTAATTATCATGTTTTTTTTCTGATTTGTTGTTGCTTTTTCATATTTTTTCTTTTGCTAATTTTTCTTTAACAAATAAATAATTATTTTATTTATTAATTATACACAATTTGTTAAAAAGTATTGTGAAAAAATTCAATTTTTTTCCGAAATATGTGAAAAAAAATGACCCACTAGGAAATTTAATAAAATTCTTAAAATTTATCACAATATCTAAATGAATGATGCTTGTTGATAGAATTAAGAAACACCCCTCGTAGAATCTTATTAAAAATTCTATACAAATATTTTATAAAAAAAAATGTGGTTTTCATAATAATAAAGAAAATAATTGTAGTTTTAAGTATATAAAAGTGTTTTGAGCACTATGGGGCAAGAGGGGTGACACATGAGTGTGTTGGTAAATATTTATTATTAAACAAGTGCACAACTGTTGCTAAAATTAATAATAAATTAAGCTTTTTAATGTTAATGAAATATTTTTCATATTCAATTTGCAAAAAAAATATTAAATTTCAAATAAAATATCAGAAATTTTTAGTAAAAATTCTAGTTAAGGAAAAATTTTTTTAAATGAGAAAAATTTAACGAAAACTTTACATAAAAAAATATAAAATTTTCTATAAAAAGAAATTTTGTACAAAAATCCTTGTAAGAAAAAATTTTAAATAAATCTAATTATAGAAATTTTAAAAAATCCATAATTAGAATTTTTTCAGATTTTTTACTGGAAAAAATTCTTTTTGAAAAATTTCTATTAAAAGATTTTTTTATAAAAAAATTTGTATCAAAAAAATCATTAAAGAAAATTTTTGTTGGAAAAAAAAATATTAAAAATTTTCAATAAGACATTTTTTTATTTTCCATAAGAATAATTTTTCTTTTTTGAAAATTCTTAATAGCAAGAAATATTTATGTGAAAATTTTCTATAAGAATTATTTTTTACAATTTCTTAATAAGAAATTTTTTATTTTCTTTTTAAAGAATTTTTCTTTAAAAAAAATCTTTTAAGATAATTTTCAATATGTAGAAAATTATAAATTTATATTATGTAAGAAGAAATTTTTAAAAAATGTTCCATAAAACTAAATTTTAGTAGTTTTTCACACACTTTTTTTCAGAAAAAATTTTATAAGAAAATTTTTTTGTAAAAAGAAAAATTTTTTGTAAAAAGAAAAATTTTTTGTAAAAAGAAAAATTTTTAGTAAAAAGAAAAATTTTTATAGGAAGTAATATTTAGAAAATTCTCTATAAAAAATACATTCTTTGAAAGATTTTCTGTAAAAAGAAAAATATATTTAAATGATTTTCCGTAAGACGATTTTTTAGAAAATGTTCGAATAAAATAATTTTTCTTTAAAATTTTAAAATTTATACAAGATTTTTTATTAAAGAAATTTTCCATAACTAAAAAAAAATTTCAAAAATTTTTCTAAGTAGTGAGATCGAAAAATTCTAAACATACATATATGTTAATAAAAACGAAATTCTAAACTTGCAGTTACAATTTACAAGAAAAAATATTTTAATCACTTGTGATGAAATTTTGAACATTTTACGAAAACTCTTCCATTAACGTATTTATAGTGATGTCTGTCACTTTGCTTGAACATCTAAACATCTCCGTTTAAAATCTACCACACTTTTGCACTCCATTTAAGAGCTTTTTAATTCTCTTTTAACAAAATCCCAGTATTCATCCATTGACCTTAACTCCCGGCAGTTTGGATTTGGTACAATTACTTCATTTTGGTTCTTGTACCACTCAAGGGCTTATTTACCTTAGTGACAGGATGCCAAGTCAAGGCAAAATTAAGTGGACAAATGTTGTAAACATTCTTTGATGATAATTACAATATTTTTAAAGTCCGTTGTAATAAACCTGACTTCAATTTCCATGCTCTGTTTTTATTTAAAAAATTTTTAGCAGCTTCTATGTCTGGAAGTTTTTGCGTCTTGTTTGGTTTTGATCCTGCATTACTTTTAACTTTTCGTACCAAATGGTCCGAGCACTGAACTACCGGATGTGTTGGAATCTATTTTAAAAATGGGGTATAAAAACATCATTTGGACCATTCCCTCTACCTGTACCATGTTTTCTATTAATGGACACATTCTCCCGGTACGGAAACAGTTTGAAGGCAAACCTGGGCCAACTTTTTGTAGGACCAAGTTGGGGTTTTTTCTGGTCATTAATTTTAATAAGATTAACAAAATTCATTTGTTGTTATTCATAATTTTTAATTGGATCACAAGTTTTAATTAAAAAAGTGTGTTAAGAATTTTTCAATCTCACTCCTTAAAATTTTTGAAATTTATTGCATATTTTGATCTGGTATTTAAGATTCAGTTATGATAGTGGATTCTTGGTACCACACCCAGATTATATAGATTAACAAATTTCATATATCGAAAATAACCAACAATAAAAATGATTAGTGTAAACAGCAAACACACACACACATACACACAGATAAACAGATAGACTTTTGCTAAAGTATCATTATCATCATAATGATTTTTTTTAATAATGACAATAATAATAATGATGATGATGTTGAAGATCATCATCAATATATATATTTTTTAACACATTGAAAAACAAAATAACAACAACAATAATAATTTTGTTTAAAATTGAATGAGTGAATGAATGAATGAATGAATGATGAGTGTGTCGTGTCACTAATAACATTTCAAATTATTCTATTATTTTTTTCGCTTTTTCGCTTTTTTTCAGTGGGTTACTGCATGTTTCACTTTATTTCTATTAAGTTCCAAAATGGAGAAGGGGAAAGGTGGAAGGAATTTATGTATGTGAAATTCTCTGGTACCGTGTATAATTTAACAAATACCCACATATTCCGATATTTCTTTCGTTTTTTGTTTTTGTAGTTTTGTATTTATTGTTATTTTAGAAAAAATATTGCGCAGCTTTTTTTTCGAAACTTAATTTTACTTTTATTTCATTATTTTATTGAAGTAACAAATTTTTAACAAGTAAAAATTTCAGGTCGACTATCGAATACCCTACACCGCATTGTTGGTTCTATATGGCAGTTAAGAAAATTAATGAACGACCCTCGTATAATTAGATTCTTAAGTACGCAGTACGTTATTGTGAAATTAACGTGTGATAAAATAAATTTTTCTGGGGCATTATTTAGGAGCTGCAAGAAATTATGGACCGATATTGACATTTTGTCTATATTAATCTTAATTTGATCCATTATTATATACCAACGTATATGTAAGATTGTAGGGGACCTATGAGAACTAATTGACTGATTTGGAATATCATAGGACTCATATCTGTCAAATTTCATTAAAACCATTTTTCGAGTTTAAAACCTCATTTCGAGAGGACAATCGAACATGGCGAATTTCAATATGCTTCATTCCTGGACTAAAATAATAAAATGTACCAAATTTCATCAAATTATCTCAAAAATTGCAAACTGTAGAGTGTTTACAGCCAGCCAACCGGACAGACAGAAGGACGGACATCTTTTAATCGACTCAGAAAGTGATTATGAGTCGAACGGTATACTTAACATCTTTCCAAACATCAGCACAATCGCATAATACTCCAACCACCTTCAATGGTGTAGAGTATAAAAAAACAGAGAAACTAATATTAAGTCAAGGTTAGATTAGGAAAGAATGATAATATTTTAGTTATTTTAACTACAATAACGTAAATTTAAGTTTTTTTTTATTTTTTCATTACAGAACACGTAAACTAAATACATTAAGAGAAAAATAATGATAATTAAATTAGATAATAAAATTGAATTCATTCCTCTCTTCTCTTCTTTTAGTCAACGATCACTAACAAGTGACTTAAGAAATGACTTTTAAAGTCACCTGATTATCTTAAATTCTCTCCTAAAATTTCTTTCAGTGTTTATCTACATTTTTTTATATCATTTTGTAAATTTAACTCGCTCAGGTTTTATTTTTTCTGCTTTATTACTGTCATTATCTCATAACGACATTGTTTGAATATTTTATTTGAATTATTTCTTTATCTTTTTAGATTTTTGTCTTTTTTTTTCATTTTAGTGATTTTCTAAACAAATGACTCAGATTATTATTTATTATTTAAGTTTTTAGCACGAGCAAGTTCACTTTCCATGAATTATGCGTTTTGAAAATAAATCTGAAAAAATTTTATTTATAGGAAAAATTTTATATTTTGATTTATTTCTCATTGAAAGACGCCAAATGACAAGCGATGGAGATCAAAACTAAAATTTTAATATAAAATACACGTAACGAAAAATTTTTATAAGAAAATTTAACGAAAAATGCCAAAAAAAAAAAATATCGATAAATTGTTAAAGAAAGAATTTTTATAGAAAATTTTCTATAAACAGAAAATAAAGCGAATATTTTCTATATAAAGAAAATTTTATAAAAATTTATGGTAAAAAGAAAATTAAACGAAATTTTGCGATAAGAATATTTTCTATAGAAGAAAATTTTATGAAAAAACTGCTATAAAAATATTTATAACGAATTTTCGAAAAATAGAAAATAATTCAATAAATATTTTCTGTAAAACAAAAATTGATAGACGATTTCTACAAAAAAGTTAAGCAAAAAATGTTCTTTAAAGTGAAAATTTATCAAAATTTTTTATAAAGTGAAAATTTATCGTGAAAGTGAAAATTCATCGAAATTTTCTATAAAGAGAAAATTTATCGAAATTTTCTTTAAAGTGAAAATTCATCAAAATTTTCTATAAAGTGAAAATTCATCGAAATTTTCTATAAAGTGAAAATTCATCGAAATTTTCTATAAAGTGAAAATTCATCGAAATTTTCTATAAAGTGAAAATTCATCGAAATTTTCTATAAAGTGAAAATTCATCGAAATTTTCTATAAAGTGAAAATTCATCGAAATTTTCTATAAAGCGAAAATTCATCGAAATTTTCTATAAAGTGAAAATTCATCGAAATTTTCTATAAAGTGAAAACTCATCGAAATTTTCTATAAAATGAAAATTCATCGAAATTTTCTATAAAGTGAAAATTCATCGAAATTTTCTATAAAGTGAAAATTCATCGAAATTTTCTATAAAGTGAAAATTCATCGAAATTTTCTATAAAGTGAAAATTCATCGAAATTTTCTATAAAGTGAAAATTCATCGAAATTTTCTATAAAGTGAAAATTAATCGAAATTTTCTATAAAGAGAAAATTTCTCTATAAAGAGAAAATTTATCGAAATTTTCTATGAAGAGAAGATTTATCGAAATTTTTTATAAAGAGAAAATTTATCGAAATATTTTATAAAGAGAAAATTTATCGAAATTTTTTATAAAGAGAAAATTTATCGAAATTTTCTATAACGAGAAAATTTATCTGTTATACTGTTTGAGTGTTATATGGAAGTAAAAAAAAATTTAATGAAAAATGTGTGTTCAGAATTTTCGATCTCACTCACTTATCGGTAAAATCTTCGATTTTGAAGGAACATTCGATACAATTATTTTTTAAATTTTACTTGAAATTGAAGATTCAAAATATCGAAATATGGTTTTTCTTTCCATTAACTTTTATCATTTTTGTAAACTTTTTTTCCATCTTTCATCATAATAATCGCGTTAATCATAACGACGTGTATATGTGTCTGTGTTTTTTAATGTTGTTGTTATTTAAGTATTCAAAAAATTTATGATGGATGAGTAACTAAAATATTTCTATTAAAACACATAACTCTACTAACAACAACAAAAACTAACAACAAAATTAATAATAAATAATAAATATTCCTTTTGTTATTGTTTTCGGTTTGTGTTTATTAATTTTGAGACATGACCACCAAAGACAACAACACAATAACAACAACTGTCTCTGACATACTCCAAAATAATGAACCAACGAAACTGTTATAGTCGATTAAGCCCGAATATATAATAACCTACATCACCTTTTTGGTTGTAAATGACAGCTACGAAAAATTAACGAACAACCCTCGTATAATTTGCTTTTCTTATTTATGCTTATGTGTGCAATAGATTATTATGATACAAACATTCAAGTCACTCGAAAATTTTTACTTAAATTTTCTATAGAAAGAAAATTTAACGAAAATTTTCTATAGAAAGAAAATTTAACGAAAATTTTCTATAGAAAGAAAATTTAACGAAAATTTTCTATAGAAAGAAAATTTAACGAAAATTTTCTATAGAAAGAAAATTTAACGAAAATTTTCTATAGAAAGAAAATTTAACGAAAATTTTCTATAGAAAGAAAATTTAACGAAAATTTTCTATAGAAAGAAAATTTAACGAAAATTTTCTATAGAAAGAAAATTTAACGAAAATTTTCTATAGAAAGAAAATTTAACGAAAATTTTCTATAGAAAGAAAATTTAACGAAAATTTTCTATAGAAAGAAAATTTAACGAAAATTTTCTATAGAAAGAAAATTTAACGAAAATTTTCTATAGAAAGAAAATTTAACGAAAATTTTCTATAGAAAGAAAATTTAACGAAAATTTTCTATAGAAAGAAATTTAACAAAAATTTTCTATAGAAAATAATTTAACCAATATTTTCTATAGAAAGAAAAAAATTTAACCAAAAATTATGGAAAAAATTCAAACAATTAAGACTTATTTTTTTAGAAAAAAAGTATATCGGTAAAGTTGTTGTAGTGTAATGAAGATTCGGCGGTGCCGAATTAGCATTTCTTAGTCTTCTTTTGCCATTAATCGTCTTTTGTAAAGGAATCAAAATATAAAATTTTGCTCTTTAACATAAAGTTGTGGAATTAAATTTTATCTTATAAATTAATTTATGAGTGAATAAACGCGCACATCGGAATTTCATACACTGAGACAAAATTTTGGGAACATTTACATACCAAATTTTTATTAAACGTTTTTTTCGCAAAACTTACCTAAAAAGAGAAGAAAAGAAATAAAAACAAAATTAATAAAAATTTTATAAAATCAATCAATAAAAATCTAACATTAATTTTTCTCAGTGTAGATTTTTGAAACACAACATTCATTTTGTTAAGTAGTTAAAACTCTTTCCAAGAAAAGACACCCATAGCTAGAGATCTGAAGTTAACTAATAACCTAATCATTCCCTAATTCTGTTTTGTATCATTAGTCAGTTTAAAGAAGCTTCCACTGTATAAATTTTATTTTTCCTAACTTTTGCACATTTTTTGTATTTTGTATTATTGTTATTTTCTTCTTTTTTCATTTTTTTTCGTTTATTTTTACACACTTTTTTCGTTCGTTTGATTTCGTTTCGTTAGGCTGTTATCATCACTAAATTGGTAACATGTGCATTTAACGCTTCAATAAATTTCTATAATTTTATTTTTGGTAGAAATTTTCGTTGAACCCAAAAAATTTATTAAAATCGATAAAATAATTCTCACCAAAAAAAAATATGATAAAAAGTCAGTTTTAGAATTTCAAACACACAAACTTATGATAAAATTAGAAAAAGAGATAAAAAGTTGCAAACATTTTCTAACAGACTGTTTATTAAAGAAATGAACCTTAAGGGCAACGAATAAATTATTAAAAATATTTAAAACTTTCACACGAATACAAAATTTAAATAAATGAATTTTATTAATAAATTTATTATTTAATTAATTAATCGAGAGAAAAGAAATTTAAAGATTTAACGCTTCAGAGAGCAAAACGTATATTAAAAGAATTTATGATAAAATTAAAATTTTAATACGGGAAATTTTCTACGAAAAGTAAAAATTCTAATAAAAGAAAATATTTGAGAGAATTTTTTTTCGAAAAGAAATTTTACAAAATTTTCTTTTAAAAAGGAAATTTTACATACATTTTCCCAATAGAAAGAAATTTTAAAATTTATTTATAAAGAAAGTTTCTGAAAAAAATTCTGTTATGAGAAAATTTATGGAAAATTTTCTCGGAAAAGAAATTTTTATAGAAAGTTTTCCCTGAAAAGAAATTTTTATAAAAAATTTTCTCTGAAAAGAAATTTTTATAGAAAATTTTCTCTGAAAAGAAATTTTATAGAAAATTTTCTCTGAAAAGAAATCTTCATAGAAAATTTTCTCTGAAAAGAAATTTTCATAGAAAATTTTCTCTGAAAAGAAATTTTCATAGAAAATTTTCTCTGAAAAGAAATTTTCATAGAAAATTTTCTCTGAAAAGAAATTTTCATAGAAAATTTTCTCTGAAATTTTTATAGAAAATTTTCTCTGAAATTTTTATAGAAAATTTTCTCTGAAATTTTTATAGAAAATTTTCTCTGAAATTTTTATAGAAAATTTTCTCTGAAATTTTTATAGAAAATTTTCTCTGAAATTTTTATAGAAAATTTTCTCTGAAATTTTTATAGAAAATTTTCTCTGAAAAGAAATTTTTATAGAAAATTTTCTCTGAAAAGAAATTTTTATAGAAAATTTTCTCTGAAAAGAAATATTTATAGAAAATTTTCTCTGAAAAGAAAATTTATAGAAAATTTTCTCTGAAAAGAAATATTTATAGAAAATTTTCTCTGAAAAGAAATTTTTATAGAAAATTTTCTCTGAAAAGAAATTTTTATAGAAAATTTTCTCTGAAAAGAAATTTTTGTAGAAAAGGTTCTCTTAAAACGAATCTTTTATAGAAAATGTTCTCTATAAACGAATTTTTATAGAAAATGTTCTCTAAAAAGATAATTTAAATTGTTGCTGTAATAATTTCGTCATTAATTGCTCATTGGGCTTTTATTCACAATTTACATATTTATAATTTTTATTTGGCGGCAATATTGACGCCAAAATTTTTGTACTAAACACACACTCACACCCTAAAATTAAAAAAAAATAATAATAAAAAAACAAGTAATAAATTAAAAATAAAATAAAAAAACTATTTTTTTCTAAATATTGAAAATATAACAATAATTTCCCTTGAAATTCTATTCTCTCTTTAAAATTCTCCCCTCACTTTTTTGCGACTCTAAATGAGTCAGAAAATAAATATTAAAAAAACTTAAATTCATTTTATTTAAAACAAAAATATTAAAATAAAATAATAATTAATATTAAAAAATGTTGTAGATTTCTTATAAATAAATTCTTTAAATATTTTTAATAAATTTTATGGAATAAATTAGTCTTCTGTCTCTGTCTCTGTCTCTCTTGAAGGGTGTCATTTTTTATACTCCCAATTTTAAGATTTATAACGTTATAATTATTATCACATGTATGTGGATAAGTGTATTGTGTGTATGTGTATTACGTAGTATAACAGTATTTATTAGTTAAGTATTTTTTTTTTGATACCCTACACCACCAAAAGTGGTGTGTAATTCCATGTGTTACGCTAAGAAAAAACATCTCAGACATTATTATGTATATATATTCTTGCATCAACTCAAAATCTGAGTCGATTTAGCTGTGTCCGTCAATCTGTCAGTCTGCCTGCCTGTTGCTGGCACACTAATACCCACAAAAGTTAACAAATCTCAATGAAATTTGACCAGAATATTTGTTGTAGTCCGGAAACGTTTCCTAGTTGAAACTAGCAAAATTGTTCGGCATATTAAAAAATATAGACCGATATCTGAGCAACTTCTTCGTTTAAGTAAAAATATTTCGTAAAGTGAACAATTATATATCGACAAATTAGAACTCATTAAAAAATCGGTTATCAAAAATCGTTTCAGTAGAAAAAAATTGTGAGCATATGTGTGAGTGTGTATGTACGAAACAAAATGTCTTTACTTCACACGCATTTGTGGTGGAGGGTACTGAAGATTCGGTAGAGCCGAATATTGTATTTTACTTGTTTCGTTTTTGTTTATGTTTTTGTTTTATTTTTACTAATTAATTTCTCAAGTAGTTGTTTTTGTATTTTTGTTTTGTTTATTTTCCTACAATTTTTTTAAACAAAAAACAACAATTAATTTTTTAATTTACAATATTTTTGTTGTTGTTGTTTTACAAAAAAAAATCTATAAGCAAAAAAGAAAAAAAACTTGTTTTCACACGATCTTTTATTTATTTTATTTCTCTTTATGCGAATTTTATTCATTTTTATTTTGTTTTCCTCTTCTTCTCACTTATGGAATTGTTGTTTCACTTTTATTACAAAAATAAAGTGTTAATGTTTTTGTTGTTGTTGCTTTTGGTATTTTTGCTATTTTTCAGTAGGTTAGTAAGTGAATTCTTGTATTTTGCCGTTTATTTTTTCACACAATTTTAAGTTTTTTTTTAAATTATTTGTGGAAGTGAAGTTTATGAGTTAAAGTTTAATTAACTAAATAATTAAACTCACGATCATGTGTATGAGAATGTGTGAAATAGAATGGAAAAACTAGAGTTTTTATAATTTTTTGGCAAAATTTCGTTTATTTTCTTTTATATAAAACTTTTAATAAATGTTTTTTCTATAGAAAATTTTTATGAAATTTTCTTTCGACAAAAAATTTTCGATAAATTTTTTTCGATAGAAAATTTTCATGAAATTTCCGATAAATTTTCTTTTAATAGAAAATTTTCGATAAATTTTCTTTCGATAGAAAATTTTCGATAAATTTTCTTTCGATAGAAAATTTTCGATTAATTTTCTTTCATCGAAAATTTTCGATAAATTTTCTTTCGATCGAAAATTTTCGATAAATTTTCTTTCGATCGAAAATTTTCGATAAATTTTCTTTCGATCGAAAATTTTCGATAAATTTTCTTTCGAAAATTTTCGATAAATTTTCTTTCGAAAATTTTCGATAAATTTTCTTTCGATAGAAAATTTTCGATAAATTTTCTTTCGATAGAAAATTTTCGATAAATTTTCTTTCGATAGAAAATTTTCGATAAATTTTCTTTCAATAGAAAATTTTCAATATATTTTCTTTCGATAGAAAATTTTCGATAAATTTTCTTTCGATAGAAAATTTTCGATAAATTTTCTTTCGATAGAAAATTTTCGATAAATTTTCTTTCAATAGAAAATTTTCTTTCAATAGAAAATTTTCGATAAATTTTCTTTCGATAGAAAATTTTCGATAAATTTTCTTTCAATAGAAATTTATTTTTCGATAAATTTTCTTTCGATAGAAAATTTTCGATAAATTTTCTTTCGATAGAAAGTTTTCGATAAATTTTCTTTCGATAGAAAGTTTTCGATAAATTTTCTTTCGATAGAAAGTTTTCGATAAATTTTCTTTCGATAGAAAATTTTCGATAAAATTTTCTTTCGATAGAAAATTTTCGATAAATTTTCTTTCGATAGAAAATTTTCGATAAATTTTCTTTCGATAGAAGATTTTCGATAAATTTTCTTTCGATAGAAGATTTTCGATAAATTTTCTTTCGATAGAAAATTTTCGATAAATTTTCTTTCAATAGAAAATTTTCGATAAATTTTCTTTCGATAGAAAATTTTCGATAAATTTTCTTTCGATAGAAAATTTTCGATAAATTTTCTTTCGATAGAAAATTTTCGATAAATTTTCTTTCGATAGAAAATTTTCGATAAATTTTCTTTCGATAGAAAATTTTCGATAAATTTTCTTTCGATAGAAAATTTTCGATAAATTTTCTTTCGATAGAAAATGTTCATTAAATTTTGTTTTAATAAAGAAATTTCATTCAATTTGGTTTTTAAAGAAAATTTTCATTAAATTTCGAAGTAAAGAAAAATTTCATTAAGTTCATTTTTTATAAAAAATTTTATTAAAATTGATTTTATAAAAAATTAACCCAAAATTTTGATTTTAAGTAAATTTTCTGTTATTTTACGAAAATTCCGTTAAAATTTCTTTTATGTAAATTGTTGGTTATTTGACTTTTACTATTTTTCACCGTTTCATTTTTGGAAAACGATTATTTTGCAATTATGGAACCAAAATAAATTTCATTAAATAATTTCTGCTAAAAATAAATTTCTACTCTAAAAAGTGATCACAAATTTTCCTTATAAAATAAATTAAATTTAATTAGTTTGGCTTCGTGTCTAATGTTTTTGTCCGAAACTCATAAATATCGTTAATAAATGTTTTAAGTTCATAATTTTGGATAAATTTGTGTGAATTCATAGAAATTCATAAAAACATTTTAAAAATTCAAATGAATTTCGTGGGATCTCATGAAGACGATGGACGACGTCATTTAGTCAAGTGTTCAAGTGTGTGGTTTTTATTTTAAAAGTAATATTTTCTTAAAATAATGATTTCATAATTGAAATTTATAAATTTAATATTTAATCATTCTTAAACTATAAAACATTTTAAATCCCTTTTCCCTCCTTTTCACCCTTTTTAATCATGACAATCAAATTTCTATTGATTTCCAAAATTTATTTTTCTAATATTTCAAATTCATCTAAATGTGTATGAGTATGTTTGTGTGTGTGTGTGAGATGCTGCATATGTAAAATTGATTTCCCATTCCACTTTTGTTTTTTTTTTTCATATAAAAATAATTATAATTAATATCTCGGCCTAAGTGGTTTCCACTTTGTGGATAAAGTATCTTTTTTTCTATTAAATGCCACTGTATCTGTCTGTTTGCTTTTGTGTGTGTCTTCTGACCCCCCTCCCTCATTTTTGCTTTCCTCATTCTCTCTCTCTCTCTCTCTCTCTCTCTCTCTCACACACTCTTTGTATATTTTTAATCGGTCTTTGGCCTTTTTGTTTGGTGATTCTCTGTTGCAATTGATGGATTAATTAAACAAATGGAAAACAGGAAAAGGAAGAGGCAGAATGAGTGAAAAAAATGAGGGAAAATTATGAAATTTTATTAAAAATCTGTCTGACTTTAATAATGTGAATCTGAATGAGTGTGTTTGCATGTATGTATGTGTATCTGTTTATAAGAGAAATAATTTTAGAGAAAATACTTCTGGTGGGTGATGAGTTATAGGGATGAGTATATATGTGTGTGTGATTAGAAGAGGAAGTTAATATGATATTTAAGTTATTGATTAATTTATTTTTATTTGGAGTTCAATATTAGAAAAATAGCTAAATGGACGTTATATGAAGATTTATAAAAAAATGAATAAAGTCAATTTCAAATTTAAATCCTTGACTATACACCAAATTCGAAGTATCCGATAGATAGACTATAGAATAGACTCTAAACAGTATAGACTATGGATTATAGACTAGACCATAGTGTGGACAGTAGACTAGTCTCTAATCTGCCCTATAGACTAGGCTTAAAATGGGACTAATGACAACTATATAATCTAGACTATAGACTAGTCTAAAATCTAGACTACAGACTAGTCTAAAATCTAGACTACAGACTAGTCTAAAATCTAGACTACAGACTAGTCTAAAATCTAGACTACAGACTAGTCTATAATCTAGACTACAGACTAGTCTATAATCTAAACTACAGACCAGTCTATAATATAATCTAGACTACAGACTAGTCTATAATATAATCTAGACTACAGACTAGTCAATAATCTAGACTACAGACTAGTCTATAATATAATCTAGACTACAGACTAGTCTATAATATAATCTAGACTACAGACTAGTCAATAATCTAGACTACAGACTAGTCTATAATATAATCTAGACTACAGACTAGTCTATAATCTAGACTACAGACTAGTCTATAATATAATCTAGACTACAGACTAGTCTAATATAATCTAGACTACAGACTAGTCATATAATCTAGACTACAGACTAGTCTATAATATAATCTAGGACTACAGACTAGTCTATAA
>PYHX02000413.1:13384774-13632837 GCA_004302925.2 Cochliomyia hominivorax
TATCACACCCTATAGCCAGAGAATATTAAACAGAGCGAGTTTTCATAAATATTCGCCTATGGGTGTGATAACTGGAGGTATTGGCCACCATTGTCCACTTGGATTCATCGCCCATGTTGCCCGTTTTCGTGGAATCCTTGATTATCCTTTAAGATTGTAAGTTTAACATTTTTCAAAATTTGCTATGAAAACTCGCTCTGTTAAATATTTCTGGCTATGGGTGTGATAACTGGAGGTATTGGCCACCATTTCCACTTGGATTCATCCGCCCATGTTGTCCTCGTTTTCGTGAATCCTTGATTATCCTTTGAGATTTGAGTTTAATCATTTTTTCAAAATTTGATATGAAAACTCGCTCTGTTAAATATTCTGGCTATGGGGTGTGATAACTGGGAGGTATTGGCCACCATTTCCACTTGGATTCATCCGCCCATGTTGTCCCGTTTCGTGGAATCCTTGATTATCCTTTGAGATTTTAAATTTAAATTTTTCAAAATTTGGTATGAAAACTCGCTCTGTTAAATATTCTGGCTATGGGGTGTGATAACTGAAGGTATTGGCCCCCCATTTCCACTTGGATTCATCCGCCCATGTTGTCCCGTTTTCGTGGAATCCTTGATTATCCTTTGAGATTTAAGTTTAAATTTTTTTCAAATTTGATATGAAAACTCGCTCTGTTAAATATTCTGGCTATGGGGTGTGATAAACTGGAGGTATTGGCCACCATTTTCCACTTGGATTCATCCGCCCATGTTGTCCCGTTTTCGTGGAATCCTTGATTATCCTTTGAGATTTGAGGTTTAACATTTTTTTCAAAATTTGGTATGAAAACTCGCTCTGTTAAATATTCTGGCTATAGGGTGTGATAACTGGAGGTATTGGCCACCATTTCCACTTGGATTCATCCGCCCATAATCTCTCGCTCTGTTAAATATTCTGGCTATGGGGTGTGATAACTGAGGTATTGGCCGCCATTTCCACTTGGATTCATCCGCCCATGTGTCCCGTTTTCGTGGAATCCTTGATTATCCTTTGAGATTTTAAGTTTAAATTTTTCAAAATTTGGTATGAAAACTCGCTCTGTTAAATATTCTGGCTATGGGGTGTGATAACTGGAGGTATTGGCCACCATTTCCACTTGGATTCATCCGCCATGTTGTCCCGTTTTCGTGGAATCCTTGATTATCCTTTGAGATTTTAAGTTTAACATTTTTTTCAAAATTTGATATGAAAACTCGCTCTGTTAAATATTCTGGCTATGGGGTGTGATAACTGGAGGTATTGGCCACCATTTCCACTTGGATTCATCCGCCCATGTTGTCCCGTTTTCGTGGAATCCTTGATTATCCTTTGAGATTTTAAGTTTAACATTTTTTTCAAAATTTGATATGAAAACTCGCTCTGTTAAATATTCTGGCTATAGGGTGTGATAACTGGAGGTATTGGCCACCATTTCCACTTGGATTCATCCGCCCATGTTGTCCGTTCATCTTCCGATCCTTGTTTTTGTCAGTATTCTGATTGTGCAGAGCTCTGTTAAACCGTTAACAGAGCTCTGTTAATTGGTTAACAGAGCTCTGTTAAGTGAAAAGGTTTGTGTCTAGGATCAAATTTTAAAATTTATCTTCACACACATAGTGTAATTGATATTATAGAATAAAATATAGAATAATTTGTATAATTTAAAAGCTTAAATAATAAACTTATAGATTAAATAAATAACTAAATTAAAGTAATTAAAGTCCTTTTAAAAATATTACTTATATGTTTTTAGAACTCAATTTAATGAATATTAATTATGCCTTTACATTTAGCAAAATTACAAATTATAGACAAAATCAATAAATTAATTCTATTTGTTTTAAAACATCACTCATCTTACGATTTTAATTTAAAAATAATCCTAAAAGTATGCATAACAATTCTTATTTTATTTATATCTAAAAGTATGCAATTAATTCATGGCTTAAGGCTTTAAAAAATACACACACATGAATACTTAAGAGTTTGTTAATTTTATTTTTTCATAATTTTTTTCCACAGAAATAAAGAAAAACAATTATTTAGTTTATTTCGATGCGAAATGAAACACTTGTTTAAGACAAAAAATGTCTGCTAAAAATGTGGGGATTTAAGAAACTATTTTTAAGGGGTTAAGGAAAAATTAAGTTTTTGAAATAATAAATTAAATTTTAGATATTTTTTTTATTCAAATATACAATTTTCCCCTAATTTGTTCTTTAAAAAATTTGCCTAAAATTAGGCTTTATTTTATTTCACCAAAGAATACAGTTTACTTTCAGGGTAATAAACTAAATAAAAATTAATATATGAAATATATTTATGTTTAAGAAAAATATAAATAAATTTGTTGGCTCCTTAAATTATGCTATGACTTTTTAACAAAATTTATAATTAGTTTCTTTTTTCTGATACTTGACGGTACTCATATTTTCCTTCTTAATTAGGTCTTTAAAAATATGCAAAAGTATGCTTTATTGTACACAAAAAAAATAAGGAGTGAGATTAAAAAATTCTTAACATACATATATGCTAATGAAGGGAAACAACCAATTTTGTTTTATATTTCATTGAGCTTATTATTACAATTAAAAAAAATGTTTTTATAATTTTAATCACCTGTGATGAAATTGCGAACCTATTTCAGAAACCCTTTCATTAAAATTTTATAGTGTCATCTGTCACTTTGTTCGATCAGATAGTCCATCTCCATTTAAATCTACCACACCGTTAGACACCTTTATTTGTGCTCTTCAATTCTCACTTAAAAAGTGACCTTAGCTCCGAAAAGTTTGGAAGTTTTGCCTTTCATGGCACTAATACTTCATTTTGATTCTTATACCACTCAACGGCTTGTTAAACATAGTGACAGTCTGGCACGTCAGGCCAAAAATATGTGGGGACATTTTGAAGTCTTATAAATGGAAGCAGCCTTTTTTGTAAACATTCCTTTGTCGCATCTGCATATTGCTTGCCTGCTATACTAAGTACTTTTTGAGAAATTTTGATTGCTTTTGGGTTCTAAATAGTTTTTCAACATTCTCTCGAGCATCAAGAGCATAAAATTTTTGACTAGGAATTTACTAAAAGTCTGCCAAAACATAAGTTTCGTCATCCATTATGCCGCTTGAGTCTTTTTAGAAAAGTAGACTTCAATTTCCATGCTGTGTTTTTGGTCCCTAAATTTTTAGCAGGGTTGCAGTCAGGTACATTTTTAGACTTGTCTGTTTTTAAACCTGCTTTGGCTTTAATTTTTCGTTCCAAATAGTCAAAGCACTAAGCTAACCGCGCTGTTTTCCTGTCGGATCCAAACTCTTGTGAAAATTCTTTCTATTTTTTTGGCTTTAGAGGCAATATGCGGACTTTTTCTTCCTTCTGAACCAGGTTTTCTATCAACGGACAAGTTCTCCCGGTATTGAATAATTAAAAAAATTATTTATTATTTATATTTATTTTAGTTATTTTTTTGGCTATAACTTTTTTTCTGACCCGATTTTATAATGATAATAATTTTTGAAACAATGATGAAGTACATATAACTTTGTATATGATCCTGGAATTTCATTCTAATGTGTCGATTTCTAATCGACAGTTTTACGAAAATTCTTCGCTTAAACTTAATGGTTGCCTCAAATATCGATCTATATCTTTTGATGTACTAAACCAATTGTGCTGATTTTAAATAGGAGACTTCTCAGGACTATAACAAATACTCAAGCCAAATTTCATTGAGCCCTGTCAATTATTGTGGATGTGAGTGTGTCAACAACAGACATACAGATGGACATAATTAAATCGACTTAGACTTTAATTTGATGAAAGAATATGTATATATTATGGGGTCTACGATGATTCCTTTTTAGCGTTACACACAGAATGATTAAGTTAATATACCCTCTTGTGGTATATTATTACGTGGGCTAAACGTTGTAATGAAAAAGCCTGTTTTATGAATTTTTCTATCTCACTCCTTAAAAAATTGTTTCACTCCTGAAATTATAACTTTTTAACAATTTGTTTTGTTTAGTTTGTTCTCTTTCTAATACTTTAAATTACAAATAATGTTTTCGCCTTAATAAGACTTTAAAAAAAATACCCCAGAAGTATCTTTTACTTTCAAAAACATTAAAAGTAAAAACACCCAAAAAATATGCTTCAGTATTTTATTAAAAAAATCCTGCCTACTGAGACAACAATAAATAGTAAAGCCCTTTAAATTATCAAAAATAGGTTTTGATTTATTGAGCATAAATACACTGCCTACTTTTAGGGTAATAAATATTAAACCCCTTTAAATAGGCAACAAATGTAAGCAATTAATTATTTGCCAAAAAATTACTGCCATAAAAATCATAATTTTAAATAAATGTTTTTGTCCAGTTCAAGCTCAAATAAAAATATTTAATTTGCTGCCTCAAAATATTTACTAAATAATTTATTTTATTTGAAATTCTTAACTCTCGAAAAAATCTTATTTTTTTTTGGCCAAACATATCAAGACTCTTGACATTTTATTTAAAAGTTATAAAAATACTTTTTTGTAGTTGTAAATAAACTTGAAAAACTTTATTCTCTAAGTCATTAAATTATATAAAAATATGAGGGGGAAAATGCCTTAAAGTAGGCTTTGATTTTTTAAACATAATTTTAACAAAAAAACTTAGTAGAAAGAAATTTCTTTAAAATTATTAAATAAATTTTAAAAATATTCCAATTTATATAACGTAAAAAGGCAACAAGAGAAAAGTGACATTTATTTTTGAAATAAAAAAATATATAAATTAAAATCAATTAGTTTTGAAATAATAAACCATGACAACTATAACAACAAATAAATCATAATAAAAATGTAGAAAAAAATGACTATAAAAATACAGAAAAAAGGGACACCCATTCGTTTATATCTGACGGCAACATGTCATAACAATCGGCCACAAAAGAGATAAGTGTTACCGAGGGGTTTCACATACATTTCCACAAATACAGACGACATTTCCGTATAAATTTATTAAAATAGATGAAAAAATATTAATTGGCAGTAAACGTGTAAATGGTCATTTTAGGTGACAGTAGAAAAAAGGGGGAAATGTAACAAATTAGTGAAAGCTTTTAATTTTTGTCTCAAAGGGAAAAGAAGAATAAATATATAAAAGGAGGGACAAATCGAAACAAGTATTTTGAAATATAGATAATCACTCCTTGTTTTAATACCAATAAATGGTTGTTCAAGATCTCACGTTTAGATCTGCTTACGAATCCATAAACCTAAAATAATAAGTCCTTTAATTTGCCCTTTTAAATAATAACTTTTTTCTTTTTGAGTATAAATTTGATTGAGGGATTAACAACGAATATTAAAACGTATCGTTTGTAGGATTATCTTCCTTTTTCAGCTAAGTACTCGACTTTGGCCGACATGTTTGATTGCGTTGTTGTAAAATTCGGGTTTTTTTATAATTTTTTCAATACATAGAATTGTTATACCGAGCCGAAACTGCTCGTGTAGTTAACACTGAGATGAAGTGAAATTCATAATGAAATGCATAATGGATGATGGAGGATTTGTTCTGGCAGATTTTTCACAACTTCCAGGTCACAAAAAAAAATCTCGAGGCAATGTTGAAGACAAATTTAGGACACAAGAGGAGTCAAAATTTCCCAAAAAGTTCTGATGCGTAAACAGTCTGTAGCAGCGGCAAAAGAAGTAAAATGTTTGTTACACCGGAATATTTACGAAAAAGGATGTTTCCATTCATAAGACTTCATAATGCGTTCACTTATTTTTAACCTGACTTGACACTGTGGTAAAGAAGGCCTTGAGTGGCACAAGAACAATAATGTGGTAATGTGAAGATAAATCTTTCAGACAGCCCGAAGCTAAGGTCAGAGGAGAGATATTTGAAGATCACCAAAAAGGCTTCCAAAAGTGTGGTAAATTTTAAATGGAGTGACAGAAAGCACTTTGAAAACGTTAATGGAAGGATTTCCGAAAAAAATTTAAAATTCCATCTCTAGTGATTAAAATTATAAAAAATATTTTTTAATTGTAATAAATTTAGTCAAGTTAAGAAGTTTCGTATTTATTAAGACAAATGTGTGTTAAGAATTTTTCGATTTCATTCCATATTTTTTTGTTGAAAAGTAACGAAACTCCGATAGGGCTTGCGAAAAAAGTCTTCTCTCAAATGTGCTCCGATTTGCTTAGAATAAAACTCAAGGAATAAAAACCGATATAAAAATTCTAAGAAAATGATTAAATATTTTTTTTTTATATAAATGTTTATTGCATATCATTAGGCTTTTTTATGTAATAAAACTGCAGCATATTTATTTAATTTTGGTTTTCAATCCATTTCACTTAATCTTTTTTGTATTATTTTTTGGAAACTCATTCGGTAACACATTTTAATGAAAATATAAGTAAAACTAAAATACGAGAATTTTTCTAAATCAAGTGTCTTTTTCTAAATAAAGTTATTTGAACTTAAGTATTACCAATTTATTGGTTATAATTATAAATTGAATTTTTATGACATATTTTTTTCAAGTATTACGTGATATTTAAAACGATTTATTAAATAAAAAAACATAACACCAACTAATTAAAGATAAAGAAACTAAATAAAAAATTTATATATTGATAAGAAACTGAAAATACCAAAATATCGCACACATAAAACCCACCCCCGCCTCCCCCAATTACTTAAAAGAAATCTGAAAAAATTTAAATTGTGATAAGAAATTTGAAAAAAAAAAATAGTTTAATATTATAAAAAAATAACAACATAAAGAAAAAAAGCGTGTAATTACAAAAATAGTTTAAATAGCCATTATTTTAATAACACATAAGCAATAATAATAATTTTCTAAATTAAAAAAACCATAAAAAGCCAAAAAGGCCTTTAAAGCAAGAAAACAATCAATAAATAAAGTGTATTAACAAATCCCTCTAAAAAGTTTTGTAATTCAACTAAAAACGGTGCTAATTGTAAAATAATTTAAATAAAAAATAAAATGAGAAAAATAAATATTTCAAATAAATATAATAAAATTTAACAATAATATGTTTAGAAATAATCATAATTTGATTTCTACGTATTTATGAAGTCTTTCAATACATTTTGCATTTTTTGTATAATAAAACATTCACATTGATTTTTGTGCCATAAATAAAGTGTAATTTTTATAATAAACTACAAAATCAGAATCAGATGATCTTGAGTTAATAAAATTTTATTCATATAGAAATGAATATGAAATGAATGCATTTATAAGATTTCATCTTCAGTTAAAGGGTTTTTTTTCATTTACATCGCAAATGTGTAATTTTCCGGAGACAGAGAGAGGGAGTGTGTGTGTGTGTAAATAGGCAGATAAAAAGAAAATCACATTTTTAAAATTTTCTTATAGCAAATTTACTGCAAAAAAAAAAGACTTTAAAAGCAGCAACAATAACAACAACAACACCAACTATGTATAATAAATATTTATGACTGCCTGTTGCCCCTACAACAACCAACCTATGCCACGGTTACATTCAAAATCAAAACCAAAAACAAAGATTTTCCTTATACATTAACACTTTCCTCAGTTTTTTTTCCAAAAAAAAAAAAAAACTTGGAATAACAACAACATCAATACAACAAAACCTTCTAAAAGGAAATACATATGCTTCTTTTTATAAACCTCCATGTATGTGTCTATATATGTGTATGTGTTTAAGCATCAAGAAAACAAGTAAAAGTATTATTCTTAAGTAATAAGAAGAAGAAAAAAATAGAAATCTCTACATTACTTTTTGTGCTGCCTTTACCCTTTATTCTGCCTTCCACAAACCCTTCTCCCTCTCAAATTCTCTTAACACTCCGTCATTGGCCTCAAGGTTGAGCTTTAGAAAAACTTTACGCTGATGATGGGATACATCATGGGTTGTGCTTGTTTTAAAGGTATGTTTGTGTGTGTGTGTTTTTTATTATTTTTACTCTTTTTTCTTCTCAAAAAATATAAAATTTTATCCTTAAATTTAAAGAATAAATACTTTATATATGTGTGTGTGTATTTTTCTTTTTTCAATTTTTAAAGCCTATTTTTAGGCTCAACTTGCTAAAATTTGAAAATTGTTATCATTTTTCATGTAAGAGATTGATAATATAATGAATTTCCTTAAAGTTTGTTTTATTTAAAGTCATTTTTTCAAAATTTAAGTTTTAGAAAAATTTTATTGGGTCTGAAAAAAAGTATCTGCAGAGTTTTTTGAAAATAAATCGGTTATTAAAAAAGACCATACAAACTTAGTTGAAAATAGTGGACATTTCATTTATGTTAAATTGGATGATATATTAGCAGATAAAGAGTTGCCAGATGAACTTAAATGAGTAAGTCCGTCCGTATATTGCGAGCTCAGTTAAAAGTTATATATAGAGTTTCGAGATTTTCTGAGATGACCTCAAAATTCGTACAACCTCTCTCTTTAATTTTAAAATAATTAATCAGAAGCTTAGGGTCCCTCCTTAGGAAGCAATAGAGCCTCTCCTTATACTCTCGGTTGACTAGTTCGGAAAATAATGTGTTCAAGATTTACGTGGGTACCTGCCATGTTGGCCTAACCCCACGGTGCTCTTATCACTGGGTTTGTTTTTTGCCCAAACCACTGGCACCATATTATTTATAAACACAGGTAGCAATTCATACTTTATATTGTCCGGAAAAAAATCTCTTCTAGATAAGGGATTGGAGGTATCCAATCTTCTGCCACACTTTTGGTGACTTCTATTGCTGTGCAACAGCACATGGGGAGCGATTTAAACCACAGCCAGCAAGAAATTACTCATATGTCAAGATTGAGTGTAAGATGGTGGCCCCTGAAGTATCAGATCATGAGGAGCTACCAGTAGCTTCTGATATCTAAGAAGCTACTGGTAGGAATTTAGTCTCTGCTGAAACTTCGAAGGTTCTTATCTAATAGTTTCGACACCAGATTGTCTGGGTATTGCTACACCCTGTCTGCACCTCTCTTAAAATAACAATTAGGCCACAATAGAGGTCTAAAATGGTGGAGGTTTATTATCTCCATCAAGCCTCGTGAGAGACTAGAACCGCACAGTTATTAAAAGCTATCATTTAATAGTATTATTTAGTCCTACATGTTGTTCGGGAAATGTATTAAAAAATCGGCACCGCCTCATTGGCATTTTAACTTTATTCTTTACTTTTACATTTTAAGTGAAAATTCAGATTTTTCTTAAATTTAGTCTTAGTAAAATTGAGATTAATAAAGCGTTTTAGAAAAAGGATTAAATACGTTAATATTAGTTAAGGGCTCCTAAATCACATTACCTTGGTTTGGCAGTCAACAAGATTAAGAATTAAACATTTTTTAAAAAATAAGGACTTGACTTTTTCGAATAATTAAAGTTCCGACAAATTTAGTGTGTAAAAAATGTAACAGTATTTGAAAGCTCTAAAAGCAGTCACAGTATATAAAAATGTTGCATGCAGAGAACATGTTTGTGCTAACCATAATTGTGATTACTTTCACTAAGGTATGATTGTGTCACAACCATATTATGATGAAAAATATTAAAGCATCAAATGATCAATTTTATGATGACACAACTATAATATATAATCACTTGTTTATAGTTAACAAATCCCTATATTTGGTTTAGTATGCAGATATCATTGTTTCGGAGTCAGGGTAAAAGTATACATATACTTTTAACGGCAGTTATATAATTATGTTCTATGAAGAAAAGTTTAGAAGTCTAGAAATTTATTAAAGAAATCTTACTTTTTTAACTAATTTTTATTTGTATTGGAAATTAATTTTTTATATATTCTTTTTATTTTCAGGTAAGTTCACAATTCCATTACTTCAGAATTACATTACTGATCATTGTAAGTACCTGCTCGAGTTAAAATTTGTAAGTTTTAAAATATTCAATAAATTTTAATTCCAGTAAAAAATAAACTTCCTACATTCAATTCACTTTTGCCGTTAGGCAATTAAAAAATTAATTATTTTTAATCAAAATCTACTAATGCCTACTTTAAGGCATTTTTGTTCATATTCTAAAATAAGTGTATATATGTATAGTTAAAGTTATATAGTTCCAGTTACACCTTTAGATATGCCAAAAGAATCCTAAATCATTTTCGGAATATTCGATGTTTGTCATTCAGTTAATAGGAATTGCTCTGTTAGTCTGCATCTGATCGGCCATCTTTAAAAATACACATGAACTCATAGGATCACATATCTTAGACTCTGTAAATATAATGTAAATATAATGTAAATTTTTCTGAAAATTTAAGGATTTAAACAGCAAAAAACCTTTGAAATTTTCGATCATTCAAGCTCCTTTTAAATTTTTAATGAACTCAAATTTATCTAGATTTTCACAACATGAATTTAGGATTAACACGAGTTTAATTCAAAATATTTTCTTTTAACTTTACAAGGATGTTAAAGAATAAATCTGAAAAAACATTTTTGCCATTTAATTATTCTGGATAATAAAATAATTAATTTTCTGTAAATTTTACCTTCTTTTAGGAGTTCAATAGAAATAAGTTGCATGTAAAAAGTATTTTTGCTTGTAAGAGATAAACTCCTAAAATTATGCGCCATTTTTTTTATATTCAGTTGACTAAAAGTATATTATTTTAAGGAACAGAAAGCAATAAATAAACTTAGTTTTTCCCTCATTTCCTACTAAATAATTTACTTTTAATCAATTAAAAACATTTAAAAAGTTGTTGCATATTTTCAGGTGTCAATATTATAAAAAATACATATTTTTAATTTAAAGATGTACATTTTCTTTTTGCAAAAGCTCAACTTTTTGTTGGTGAAATAAGTTTGTGATTGTCTGATATACCGCATTTAGATCTTATTTTTTTAATCCCTTTTCCTCTGAGAGCTGAGATTGAAATCTGACTCGATATGAAGAAACCAAAGAAAATCTCTAAGATTTTCTAATTAATTTATTGATTCTTATGTGTTGAAGAGTGGCTGATAAGCAGTGTAATTTATACTTTTTTATTAAAGAAATATTTGTAAAAATTCATTGCCTACTTTTGGGAGCTGCAGTAAATATAAATAAATTGCATATAAAAAAAATGTTGTCATTTATAGTTGTGTAATGTCTAGTTTCGTTTATATCATTTTGATCACTTTTAAAACTCTTTGACCGTCTTGCCTTCTTCATAGTGTATTGCAGCATTTTATCAAAAATTCTATTATTGCCAACTTTAAGGATTTTCCATTTAATCTTTAACATTTTATTAAAAACCAGAGAAACCATCATCTTTTTTTCTTCATATTTAATTTTCATTATCCCTCATTTTCATTATTTCCACTTCTTTCATTTTGAAAGGTAAAATTTTACAACCAAACACTTCTTATTATAACCATCCCTCCCACTACTGTTTACATTTGCCTCTTTTTCCTCTTAATTCAAATTTTAAATATTTTTTCTCTACTTAACAGTTTGGGGTCCATTATTTTGACTTACACTTTTCAGTTCTTTTCTTATCCATCACCTTTAAGCCTCAGAACTTTGCTACTAACTGTATAATCAAATTGTATCTTTAAATAATAAAAATCAACAACAACAACAATAAAAACTTTGTTATATATGTTTGTGTATGTAAACGAAGAGTGGCTATTCTCAGTGTCAAAGTGGTTTTGTCTTACAATACTTTTTTTCCATTTGTCTATTTTTTCTACGTTTTGCATTTATTTAGATTTTAGTTGCCTCTTTTTTTTCTCCTCTATTTGCAACAAATTTTTTTCTTCTACTTCTTGCCACAGACAACGGCTTGTTAACAGAAATTTATTTAAATCTCTTTTTTTTACAAGTTGGTTTGTTGTCTTGTTTCAGTTTTATTTTTTCTATTTTATCTCACTTTTTGCATTATTTCGTTATAAAATGTTGTGTTTTTTATAGTATAGTTTTAGGCTAATGGTAGATGAGGGTTTTTACTATATATCGTGTATAGAATATATATTTTTTAGTCATATTTATATAGTATTTTTCTATATATTTGTTCTTAGTTTAAAAGTAAATTCTTTTCTATAAATTTTTTAAACTAAATTTAGTGTAAACATGAGTTTTAAGTGCAGCTGAGAAGAGTGTTTAAATCTACTCAAATAAAGTTTTTTTTTCAAATGAAATTGAATCGAATAAATTAACTAGAACTAGAACTCAATGTGAAAGTAATAGTTTTGTTAATCTAGAGGAAATAATATATTTTTAAAAGTAAAGTTATTTCTCCCAATTTTTTTTGCATATTTTAAGGACCTCATATTCATTTAAAAATGTTGCATATAAATACATATAATATAGTATAATATAGTTCAATAATTTTTTAAAAATATTTTAATTTCTAAAGAAACATGTTATCTTAAAAAATCTTTGCGTATTTTTGGGGTTTCAAAATTAATTTTTGTTGCATATGAAAACAAATTTATTAATTTTAAAACAATAAAAAAACAATAATTTTCAAAGAAAATATATATATTTCTTTTAAAGAAATAATTTTTGAAAAAATTTTTGCATATTTTTGGGAGTTCAGTTTAATTATAATATGTTGCATATAAAAAATGGATAATTATGTTTAAACAATTTGAAAACAATAATTTTTCTTTTAAAAAAATTTACATTTTGTAAAAAGAAATAATATAGCATATTTTTAGGATTTTAAATTAAGTTCGATATATCGCAATCTAAAGACCAAACTTTGCATGGAGATATCTTTAACTCTCTGATAAAATCGACATAAAATTATTTTTTTTAATTACTAATTATAACGATCTGTTTGTATCTTGGAATATCAATATTTTTTGTAATTTTTCTCAATTTAAAAAAACACGATTTTTATGGCCAGAAATTGTTGCATATTTTTGGGTTATTAAATTAATTTAATATGTTGCATACACAGATGTATATCTTGCATTTTATTATTAATACACATCAAATCTAAAAACAAGTGAACTATGGATAAAATGAGACTCCAACAAAATATTTTTTATTTTTTCCTTTTGTAGCCTTAAAGTCGTTTAGAAGACAAATCCGAACCGATATGAAAGGTACTTAAAACGATGTTTTTTATAAGAAGACTTATTTTATAAATATGTTTACCCCGTTTAAAAATAGTGAAATATCTATACTTAAAAAAAACTTTTTTAACATTTTGTTGCCTACTTTTGAGAGTTGATGTAAAATGTAAACAAATTGCATATAAAAAAGTAGTAAAAAAGTATTTTGGTTTGTTAGAATTCTTTTTCTTTTTTCTTAATTTCCTATTAAAGAATGTACCTTAAAGCAGCTAAAAGCGTTAAAAAGTTGTTGCATATTTTAGGGGTTTTACTAATATGAAAATTTTGTATTTAAATATACCTTTTGCTATTTTAAATGTTCAACATGAATTTATATTTGTATTATAGTATTTTTTAAATCTCATGACTTTCAAGAGAAATTTGACCCGATATGAAGAAATCAATAGAAATTTTTTCTCTAAGTTCTTCAAATGAACGGATAATTATTAACATTTTTATTAAAAATATATGTATTAAAAATTTCATTGCATATCTTTGGGTGGCTTAATTAATTAAATTATATTGTATATCAAAACTGTTGCGTTTGTATTTATAAAAACATAATTCATTTCTCTGAAAAAGAAAATGTGTCTTCAATTTTATATATCAATCCTTCTTTATATAAAAAATTATTCTTGGATTGTACATTTCAGTTTATTAGTATAAATATTTTTGAAAATTTGTTGTCTGATTTTGGAACTTTTGATTAATATAAATATATTTCATATGAAATTGTTGCATATTTAAAGGAGTTTATGTTAATAAAAACGTACTGTGTTAAAGGACGATTTTGCTTTAAACAAATTCTACTTTTTGTTTTGGTTAGAAGTTTAAGGTTATCACATATTTTGTTTCCTAATACCATTGTCTTTAATAGCTATTGAAAGAAAATCTGACCCAATATGAAGATAATTTCTGCACGGTATAATTTTCAAATTTTTATTGTTGCATATTTATAGGAGTTTATACCAATAAAAATATATTTCATTTCTATGAAAAAATTGTCTTCAATTTTTTATATCAGTTCTTCTATATGAAAAAATAGCTCTTGAATTGAAAATTTCAGATTTTTAATAAAAAAATATTTTTGAAAAATTCGTTGCCTATATTGTTGCATATATTATAATTGCTGCATATTTTTAGGAACATATATTAATAAAACTTTATTGCATTGAAAGATGATTTTTCTACATCAAAAATTTTACTTCTTGTCGAAGTACAAATTTGTGATTGTCATATATAAGACCCAATATTTGTCTTTATTTTAAATGGATATCTGACCCGATATGAAGAAGCAAATCAAAATATTTTCAGCAACTTCAATTTCATTTCACGATTCTTCTATATATGCAAATGGTTGTGTTACGCTATCATTTTCAAAACTTTTTTGAAAAATTCGATGCCTACTTTTTGGAGTTTTAATAAATATATAAATGTGTTTGCATATTTTTAGGAGTTTTAAAAATAAATCTATTTTGATATTAAGAATCGTATTCTTTTTTATTTTCTTTCGTAAACTTTCTTTGCTTTAAATTATCTTTAAACCTCTTGCTGTGGATATCCATTATATATGTCCTCATGAATCTTCTCATTATATGAGTTTATGAGCGATTAAATTAACTCTGAAAATAATTTTCTTAATAAAAATAATGTATTTTAAAAAAAACTGTTTTTAAATTCCTTAAAATTCTATATTTTGCAAATGTCAAAGGCTTCTTAAGTATTCTCCTTTTTTTCGTCCTTTTCTTTCCGCTATAAGAAGAGTAAAATAATTATATGTTTTTATACTCTGCACCACTGAAAGATATTGGGGTTTAATGCGTTTGTGCTGATCTTTGTAACATGCAGAAAAAATTGTGTCACACCCACCTTTAAGTAAAACGTTCGACTCACTTTCTGATTTGATTAAATGTAATGTAAACGTTGTGAACAGTCTACGGGTTGCAATTTTTGAAATGTCTCGATTAAATTGGGTCCATATTGTTACTTAGGACTAAAGACGAATACTATTGAAAATGGCCTTGTTCGGTTCAATACCTCAGGTACCTCCTATATAAATATTCTACCCGAAATGGGGATTTAAGATTTTAAAAGTCCTAAATATAAAGACAAGTAAGTCCTATATTATTTTAAGAAGATGTGCCAAAGATGCATCAAAAAATAAAATTATGCGAGGGTCGTTCATTAATTTCTTGTAATTACCAATTTTAACCGATGATGTGGTGTAGGGTATTGTAAAGTCGGGCTTGTCCAACTAACCATTCGTACTTGTTATTATTAGCAACATGAGTGAACACTTGGACTCTTATTAAATTTTTGAAAACAAAACCCACACAACAACATTTTTTTGTCAGTTTGTGGTAAAATATACACTTTCTTGTGTATGTGTGTGTGTGTGTGCATTTAAAAGTATTTTCATCTTAAACTTAAAATGTGTGTATGTATGAGTAATTTTTTCGAAAAAAAAACAAAACAAAAACATGTGTGCATAACAAATTTACCATATTTCACTATTACTTACTAGACACAAACGAGGTGGGGTATGAAAAGTTTTTTAAAAAAACATTTTATCCTTAAATAAATTTTGTAAGTTTAAGTTTTTAACCTTTTTTGTGAAATATGTGAAATAAATATATAAAAACTTGGCAACATTCGGTTTAAAGTTAATTTTGCCAAAAATCATTTTTATGTTTTTTAGCATAATTTTTTGGTTAGAAAAAAAAACATTTTTTTTTTTTGAGATCAATTTTATAATGGAGATATGAACATGACGTGTTTTTGTAATATTTTTGCAACACATTTATGCACTCATATGGACCTGTTCATATGGAATTCTATGTATGAGTTGTATGCATCGTGATATGTTAAGGAATTGTTAGTCAAATACCCTGCAGTTCTAAACATTTACATTTTTATACACCCTCCATCATACAGTGCTTCCAATGAAATGAAAATAAATTTATAATTTCCAAACGGCTAATTCGGAAGCCGGTCTATAGGTTTCTAAATTTGGACTTCTCAGGTCATAGAAAATATTTAAAACGCTCCAAAATCGTTATATCTAAACCGACTTTAAATTTCTTTAAATATGGATAAGAATATTAAAATGTCACTCAGTTGTAGTAAAGGCATAAGCAAGTTTATGGTTTGAGTTTGAACTTTTTTCGAGTTAACGGTGCCTTGTCGAAAGGTTTACAAATTTGAACCACTTAAGTCATACAAATATTCAAAACACTCCATAATCGTTATATCTGAAACGATTTTTAAGGTGTTAAAGTGAAGATTAGAAAATTACAACTCTTAGTAAATATTGTTTATATAGTTAATTTTATACTTAGCTAAGTCAACAACCTTTTGTCTATAAATAATGAACATTTTCAATTAATGCTCAATATTTCCGATGCCACGAGGGAGATTCTTATATTTAAAATAATATTTCAAATTCATCGAAATTTATTAAGAGTATTTCTTCTTGTCATAACTATTAGCAAAATCGATTCAGTTAAAAAAAAGTTATAGATAGATATCTGAGAGAACTTCAAAAGACTCATAATAAAAAAAGAAAGTTTTTTAATATATTAATATGAATAATTACATTTAACTCTCATCTTTATTCATGTAAAATGGTTATGTGAAATTTTAAATATCACGGACATAAAATCTGACCCGATTTTTTCAAATCGGGTCAGATTTCCTTTTAAAGAAGCTTTCAAGTCAATTTAACTTTAAAGCTTGCTGATTTTCTTACGAGTGTACATTTTAATATTATGTTCAAAGCAATTTATTACTTAGCACCAGCAAAAGTGGACCAGTAAAATACATAGTTATAGGTCGATATCTGAGACAAAGTGCATATATAATTATATCCCAGTTTCGATACATCTGTTGAATACTTACTCCGCTTTAAGGAAAATACTTACAGTTTTATTTCCAGTTTTTATCGGTCTCAAGTTTGTGATCAAAATACAGTTTACATTTTTTATGAAATGTGTCGTTTATATTTCAGTTGGAGAGAAGTGATATCAATTGAAGCCCCGAGTAAGAGTTGAATCTCTTTTTAGGCAGAGCTCTTGCTTCAATTTTATAATTTTATTGTTATCATTTTTTTAATATATTTTTTAATATTCTGATGCAAATTGATTCGTACTATTTTTAAACTACCTGAAGTCCACCCAAATTTACCTTTAGGACCGACTTTTGAAATTTTCTGAATATAAAACATTAGGAAGATTCAACTTTTTTCCGAAATTTTTGGGTATTAAATTCCTTATATCTAATAGTTTCTCTATAAAGTCCATCATGAAAAGTCACTTAATAAATCTCGCTTAATGTTATAATGATAATATTTGATGAAGCATTTTTTTCCTTGCAAAAAGAAGAAAAGTTCAATGATGCAGTAATATCGGAACCGATATTGAAAGAAAAGATCATAAAGTCGGTTTTAAAAAGAAGTATATCTAAATTATCGTAAATAAATGTTTGTATAAATTCTAAACTTTGGAACCGATTTTTGTAATAACAAAATTTAAGAAAAGGCAAACATCACCCGGTATATGCAAATTCAATATCTGGCAACATTTATTCACAGCTGAAACAATATTTATAACCTCCCCCCTTTGTTTTTTTTGTCTGCAATACTAAAAGGAATAATCTCAGATTCTATAATGTGTATATTCTCGCATAAAATCTAAATCTAAGTCAATATAACTATGTCCGTCTATCTGTCTATTGTTGGCACGCTCACATCCACAATAATTAACAGAACTCAATGAAATTTCTCCTGAGTATTTGTTTTGGTCCTGAGAGGTTTTCAATTTAAAACCGTTAAAATTAGTTTAACAGATAAAGAGCGATATCTGAGGCAACCTCAAGCAAAGAACTTTCGTAAGATTCTCAATTACAAATTGATAAATTAGAATGAAATTTTGCCATAATATTAAGTTATAAAAATCGGTTCAGCACAAAAAAAGTTACAAACAAAAATATAAATAATTTTATTTAAGAAATATTAATCGAATTTGGATGAAATTATTTTATCATCGGTAGAAATATTATTAAAACATTAAACAATAAAAATACAATTTTTGTTTTGTTCCCTTTCAAAAATTAAAACTGGCAGCTGTTCTCTTCTGACAATTAATCTATAATTATTTAAAATTAAAGTAAATTAAAAGATGTTAAAAACTAAATACAGGTTGGGATTTTGGGTATTTTTTGGTGGGTCAAACCACTGTTTTCTATGAGTTCTGTGTAAAATCTACAATCTGGTGTAGGGTATTTTAAATTCTTATATGATTTTTATGTTACATCGCTATTTTTTGTCAAATTTCCTATTTTTCTCCCAAAAGATGTTGACATCAACATTAAAAACAACAACAATATGTTGTTTTTTTTATTAATTGTAGTTGTTATCTAATGCAACGTCATTAATTTTCGGCACTTCTCATTTTCTCAAATAGGAAAAGACCTCATTATGTATTTTATAACGTAATTCTCTCATTTCTTGCTCTCTCTCTCTCTCTCTCACACACTCTCTCTTTCTTTAAAAAAGGAAAATTCACAGGATAATTTACAAAATTTTAAAGGAATGTGTATACTACAAGTCTTTTGTATAAGTATGAGTAAGTGAATTTTAAATTTTAAGAGAGAAAGAGAGAGAGGGAGAGAGTGTTAATATTTTGCGGTATTTTCTTTATTATTAATATTTAAATAAATTTAAAACAAACGTCATTTGTAAACGACAATTTGTCATTATTTCTCAAGCTCATGCTCAGTTATTTTCCATTTAATTCTCTTTATTTTCCACATTTTACTCTCTTAATATTTTTTCTTATTCTCTCTTTTATAGGGTTTTTTCTTTGTTTGCTATAATTTTATGTTATGGACTTTTGTTAGCATAAAATGTTTTCTTTTTTCTACCGGAAAATGTTTTGGTTTTTCTTTCATTTTTTTATGTTGAGATTTTAATCTCTTGTTTTTTCTTTCAGTTTTTCCTCATTTTCTTTCATTTTTGCTTTGTCTTCTTGCTTCTTTATATTCTTTTTTGTGCTTTCTCTTTTGTTTATATTTTTCTATTTTGTTTATGTTTATTTCATAAATTTTGCTTTATTGTTTTTTTCCTTTTTGTTGTTTTATTTATTAGTTGTTGTTGTTATTTCTATTTTGTTTAAGTGTGAGTTTGTGTGGTTGAATTTCTATTATATTTCCTTCCTTATTGACTTATTTAGTTTTTTTGTATGTGTTTTTTCTAGTTGTATTTCCTTTGTGTTCATCCTTTTTCCTTCTTGCACTTTAATACTTTTGGGTTTTTTCTACAAAAAAAAGAAATGTTAAAAAGAAAACATATTAATAGTTGTGTTAAGAGTTAGAGATGAGGTTTCTTAGAAATATTATGATCATAATTTTTTCAGAAAACTATCGAATATGATAATTTTAATTATTTTATTGTATTTCCGATATTTTTTCAAAATCTTTATATATAAAATAGGATATGTTTGTATGTATATGTATGTATGTATGTATGTATGTATGTATGTATGTATGTATGTATGTATGTATTTATGCACGTATGTATATGTGTGTATGTATGTATGTTTGTATGTATGTATGTATGTTTGTATGTATGAATGTATGCATGTATGTAAGTATGTATGTATGTAACGTATAGACTCCAAAACGGCTGGTCCAAATTGGATGCAATTTTCACAGAATGATCCTAATATACCCGAAAGCAACAAGGGCTATAAAAAGTTTAGGTAGGAAAAAAATTGGACGGATAAGGTCAGAAGAAGTGGTATCCCCCATATAAAAAATATTGAACATCGAGGGTTTTAAAATTTTGCATTAATTATGCTACTGTGAGACACCATCACTAGAAAAAATATAGGGCTGATAGGATCAGCAGGAGGTTCTCCGAATACAAAGCAAATTTAAATTACTAATTATACAACATAAATATTTACTTAGGGCCAGCAACGCCCTAAAAATTTTGATTTGACAAAACGAAGTTTGACAGATCTGCTGGTTAAGAAATAGGAATTCACAACTAAATTTAGGATTTTTTTGAAAAAGTTTAATTAAAATGATTGACAAAATGAAAAAAAATGTTTTTTGAAAAATTATTTATTTATTATTTTTTTTATTAAAAAAATAATTTTTAATAAAGAATATAAATTTGTTGTTAAAAAATTAATTTTTATATTTTTTTAAATAATTTTTTTAATTATTTTTTTTTAATTAATATTTTATAAAAATTTAGTACTAAATTTTTATTTTCGTTAAAAATATATTTTTAAATTGATTAAAAAAATATGCAAAATAAAAATATCGTAAAACGTTGTTATAAATATAATCTTTTTTAAAATATATTTTTTTATGTTTATAAAATGGTTTTTAATTTTATAAGTAATATTTTTAAGTAATATTGTTTTTATAAAAAAATAGTTATATTCTTTTAATAATTCAATTCTTTTTAATGTTTTTATTCATTTTTTTTCATTTAGACTTTAGTTAAACAGATTTTCCAATATTTCTTTTTTTATTTGTTAAAATATTTTTGTTTATTTATTAAAATATATTTTTTTGATATTTTTTTAATTGAAAAAATATTTTTTTAATTGAAAAAATAAATTTTTTTGTATTAATTTTTAATTTTTTTATTTGTTTTAAAATTTTTTTGCATAAAATTTAAAAAAAAAATAATTTTTGTTGAAAATTTAAGTTTTATTAAGAAAAATCTATTTCTAGTAAAAATTAAATTTTAGTAAAGAATTAAATAAATAAGTTTCTATTAAAAAAATAGTTTCGTAGTAAAAGGTGAAATTTTTAGTACAAAAATTTTAGTTAAATTTCATTAATTAAAAAATATAACTCTTAATAAAATTCAAACTAAAAATAATAATTATATCTAAAAGGTTGATTTTAATATAAATTTTTTTTAACGTCGCATGTACTAAATGTATTTTGCTAAAAATCGATATTTAAAAAAAATAAAATTTTCAAATTCAATTTCATAAAAATAAATTTTTAGTAAAAAAATTAATTTTAAAAAATAAAATTTTTAGTAAAAAGTGTTTGTAATAATTTTTTTGGAAAAAATTTAAAATATTTTTATTTGTTAAATTTTTAAGATTTTTAAATCAATTAATTATTTTATATTCTTACTTCTAAGAAAATCTCTTCTATTTTTATTCTCTCAACTGTAAAATCTTGTTCCTACATTTTTTTACATTTGAACTGATTTTTTGTTCTCTTTTTTTCTGTCTGTCCCAAGTTTTTATTTATGTGTTTGTAGCTGTGCCTGTGTGTGTGTTTGTGTAAATGAATTCGCTCTGAATTATTGCAGTTACACACACACAGTTATTTTATGATATTATTGTTGTTGTATATTCATTAAGTGTTTGTTGCCATGGCATTTTTCCATTTCGTTTTATATTTTCTCATTTCTGCCATTTCTATTGCAAACCAAATGTATTAAAAGTCCATTCATGCATTTGTATGTGTGGGTTTGTATGTGTTCGTCTTTGTGCTTATTGCTCTTTCTCCATTTTTATAGTTTTTACTTTGATTTTTATACACTGTTGCTTGTTTTTGTGATTTATACTATTTTTGCAACAAAAATACAACAATTTCCCTTCATAATGAATGCGTCTAAAAGAAGAAGATCAAATACCTGTACAGAGACTAAAAACAAACATGTTAACATGTGTATTAGTTAATGCTTATGTGTTTGTTGCTTTTGTATATGTGTAAATGAATAAAACAACAAAAAATGGAAATAAAAACTTATAATTGCAATGTTTTGCATTTAATAAACTCAAATGTCTGTTTGTGGATTTTTTTTCATTGTGTGTGTGTGTGTTTATGTGTTCCTTTTGTACTTTTTGACATTACTTGACACTTTTTCTAACTCATTAGATTTCAATTGTATTTTGAGTTTTGTTCATCATTAAATATGTTAAAATGTTTAAATAATGTTTTTAAAAAATCTAAGAACACACACACACATACACTCACTTAAAAAGTTTTAATGAGGAATTTTTAAACAGTTCGAAAATTTTATTTTGTAAAAAGTAAAGCATATTTTTTAGGATGGAATTTTTGTAACATATTTTTAGGAGTAAAATGAAATAATTTTTTATTACAAATTAAAGTTTATTTTTTTTATAAAATTTTTGTACAATTTATTCATACTGACCAGGTCCATAAATTACAACTTTTAAATGATGGGACTTTAAACATTTGATCAGTTATAAAATGCTTCAACTACTTAAGACACCAATTTTAATTGTGAGAAAGTTTTATTGAATAGCATACTTAGGATACATAATTGGTAGCATAAATTAAGGGAAAAATTAAAAAAGTAATTTATGATAAATTGAAAAGCATTGAAAGCAATTTTAACATTTAAACTAATACAATTTAGTTACACATTCTAAGTCTAAAAATATCAGTCGTAAGAATGCAGAAATTTTGGATCTTACTTTCTCAAAATTTCTAACTAAAAAAAAATCATCTCAAATATCGGTCTGTATCTAATCTAATCATTGACTTTAAGTATCATTGACTTTAAGTATCATAATACTTAAAACAACACTTAATATTTTGGTAAAACGTTATTGCATATCATGTCTTTAGAGTATGAAATACGTAGCATATTTTAAGAGGAAAAATAAAATAAAGTGATTCATAACGAATTTAAGTTCAATACATGAATTAATACAATTTACTCACACTTTCTAATGTCAGAAATTCCAACATTTAAATAAAGCGACTGTAAGCGTTTAAAGAGTAATAAAAATATACATATTCTGACTTTTTTCCCTAAAATTACATTAATTATAATTATAATTATTATTATTATTATTATTATTATTATTATTATTATTATTATTATTATTATTATTATTATTTTTGAGTTCTTATTCTCACAAATTGGTCTAGAATTATTGCACTGATTTGCTTAATTTTTTGTGTCCAAATACATAAAAAGATAATAAATATTCTAACTCAAAAGAAGAAAATAATATAGAATCATAATACAAATTCCGGTACTCCATATTGCATGTTTTGAAAAATAGTCATACTCGATGTGTCCTATTTTGAACTATTTTACCATCATTCCTATTAAAACAAATGTAACCAATCTGCTTACATATAAAGCTACACTCCTCTGCTATGTTCATACAAAATTTAATCAAAACCCTTTAACTCTTCAAAAGTTATAGCTTAATTTCTAAAAAATATTTATTTATAATCAAAAGTCTCTACCAGCCTAAAAGTATGCTAAATTTATTTTCTTTACCATCTCTCATTTATTTATTTGCTCGAGTGTAAAATAGTTTTTTTCTTTATGTTCTCATTTCTCAACATTCATCTTCGATCTTGACCTTTATCATTTGATGTTGTTTCACATACACACACACACATACATATACACATATTTGTGAGTATTGAGTAATTACATGTGTTTTATGTCTAGATTTTTATTGCCAACAATAAATCACTGATTTGTGTTATTTTTTATAATTTTCTTTTTACAATTTATGCAGCCACAAGAAGAAAAGACACACAGAATTTTTATTTTCATATAAATAGTAAAATCATGTGGAAAAATAAATTTACGTCATTTTAAAAATGAAATATTAGAGAAATGACTTTAAATATATATTTTTGTGTAGTTATTAAGGAAACTTGTTGCTTAAAAGAGGAAAACTATAGTTTTTGATGAGGTTAATTTTAAGTTTAATAATATTAATGAAACATCAGGTTTATAATGGCTGAACACTGTCATTGTAGATACATATTTTAAGGAATATGTTCTTAAAATATGTGTTTTCTGCACAGCACTCTTTTCGCTAACAACCGTATTTTGGTATTTACACTTTCTAAAAAATCTATTTTTCATCGACAGCGAAGATATTTTTTTTTTGTGCTCACATCACACTTCGTTGCAAACGACCGTAATTTCGATCGTCAGCACACTATTTTCCAACGTCCGAATTTTTCCTTCATAGCACACTTTTTTGCAAACAACCGTATTATTAATCGACAGCACACTTTTTGTTAACAACCATATTTTCCTTGCACAACGCACTTTTTGCGAACAACCGTATTTTTTTTGGTATTATTTCTTCACAGCATACTTATTTCGCGAACAACCGCATTTTTAATTTAATTTCTTCACAGCACACTTTGTGAACGAATTTATTTTCAATCGACAGCACACTTTTTCGCAAACGACCGGATTTTCGCTTACAGCATACTTTCAAACGGCTGTATTTTCACTTTTTTTACTCACAGCTCATATTTTTGCAACTTTTCCAACGATTGTATTTTGCGAACAACTATATCAATTGCACACTTCTTGTGAACGACCGTATTTTCACTCATAGCACTTTTTTTTGGCAAACAATAGTATTTTTCACACTTTTTTGCAAACAACCGTATGCACAGTTTGTTCCAACGACCGTATTCTTTTTGCACAGCACACTTTTTTTGCAAACAACCATATTATAATTTGATATCGCACTTTTTGTAAACAACCCTATTTTTCCTGCACAGCACATTTTTTTTCTTCACAGCAGACTTTGGTAACGAATGTATTTTCTATCAACAGCACACTTTTGCGCCGACGACTGCATTTTCGCTTATTGCACTAGATCTGAAATAGAATTGAACTAAATTGAATTAGTACTGATTTAGAACTCATATAGAACTGATATAGAACTGATTTTGAACTGATCTAGAACTATAATAGGACTAAAGTAGCACTGAACTTTAACTGAACTTGAACTGAATTAGAATTGATCTAGAATTGAACTAGAATTGAACTGGGACTGAAGTGAAAAAGTAATAGAACATAATTAAATTAGACAAAATGGTTGGTACAGACCTTGCAATGATTTGATGCTGAACATTAAATGTATCTACATTCACAATTTTAACAATATTAACTTTTTGTTGAAACTAGAAGATGTAGACAGTATGTTTGTATGTATAAGTTTTCTTATGAATTTTTTTATTTTAATGTTTTTTTCATTTATTTGTGCTGTTAATGTCGGAGTTACAATGTACTCTTGATACGTCATAACCGATTATGAAACTTTTACTTTTATTTATTTAAAATTTTTATCTTCATTATTTCTTTATCTTCTTTTTAAAAATTATAAATATTTATTTAAAAAATATTTTCATTTATAGAAAAAGAAACATAATTTATCATCTTATAGAAGAGATAAGAAGAGATAAGAATTTAAATAAATTTAATTTGATAAACAATTTCAATGTAATAGAATTTATTGACAAATTGAGGCTGGATTTGAAGGTTTAAGAGAGGAATTCAGAAAGTGGAAATTAAAAAATTTGGAAATTTTGATTTTGATTTCTTAAAAAAAAAAAAAATCTGATTCGATATAGAAAATCAGAAAGTACTGAGTTGGTCATCAGTAATGACATGTCATACGTTATTTTGTGTGTATGATTTTTTATATATAAAAAAAATGTTTCCTTTAACAAAATCAATAAGAACTCAATTAATTTAATTGTTTCACGTAATTTAAACCATACGATACTTAATACTCACACTCCTCTCTCAATGCTCTCATGACTCTCATTTGCCATTTAAAATATATAGAAAAAATATATAAAATGCAATAGAGCAAAAAATAAACAGCATGACGTATGAGTAATAAACAATTAATTTTATTCGAGAGTAAAAAGAAATTAAAATAAATTATACGTCACAGTGGTGGGCATTAATTACAATAATAATTTTTTTTATTATTTTATTTATTAATTTGTTTACTGCTATATTTTTTCTTATAATTTATTATTATTTTTATGTTAGAAAAATAACCTTTTTAAAGTTTCAGAAAAATTTTTATTTGTGTAACAATTTATTAAAAAATGTCACGTTTTTTCTTTATTTTATTTATTTAAAATGTTTTAGTTTTTTTTCTAGAAATAATATTTTTTAACACGCTACATTGGAAATGTTATTACTATTTTTTTAGTTATTTAAATTATAATAATTTTCTTCAACTTTGTTGTAGTATGAGTCATTTTGAAAATATTAAATTTTGTTTATTATCCTGTTACTTCTTTTCGTATTTACATATTTATATTTTAACTTTAAAAGCGTTTTATCAACTTTATAAAAATTTAAATAAAGTGCAATTTATCTGTTGGATTTCGTATTTTATCTTAAACAAGTTCCCCCTGCTGTTTTTTAGATCTCTTGGATATTCCATGTATTTGAGTTTATTCCCATGTATTTTTTATATTTTTTAGTGAATTTATATAAAAAGTATTTTACATATCGTGAAAGTAAGAGAAAATGGTTAAAAATTATGGTCATAAATATAAAAAGGAATATTTGGAATTAAATCTTATGCAAAACTATTTCATAATTAAAATTCCTTTGAATTTAAATCATTTAAAAAAAGAGACAAAAAAGGTGGTTCAAAAAATTGTTTCTTTCCGTAGTAAACACATTAAAGCAAATATTTACATTTGTGGGCGTGGCAAGCTATTAAAAACTTTTATAATAGAACTAGTTGACCCGGCAAACCGTGTTTTGTCAAAAAAATGCTTTGTATGGGCGATACCCGTCTACGTTTTTTCCAGTAAAAGAGTTTCTTGAGAAAGTAGTTGTGTGCAAATTTTAGAACTCTCGCTATTATAGTTCTTTTGATTTTCAATCAATCAATATTTGCTGAGTATGGCGGTACCCCTCCCCTGATTCTATTGGGAAATTGAAATCTTGTCAATCTCTTAGTATTATATTTGTCTAAATGTTCAAATTTTAATTTAATAGAATTTAAAAAAAAGAACATACATTTTTATACCAGATGAAAGCTATATTCTCCCATATATACTTTTGGACCCATTTGGTCTAATTTTTTGAAAGCTTTTTTCATTTAAATGAAAAAACTTTTTTTTAATTTTTATTTAATTTAATTAATATTTTTGAACACAGAAAACTTTTGAGAGTCAAGAGGTATTGAAAAAATTTTTAGACGTAAAGAAAGCTGTAAGTGTTTACTTTTCGCCCATATATAATTTTGACCTATTTGGATCAATCTGTTGAATATATTTCTCTATTAGTAACAAAATACTCCCAACATTTCTTAGTATTTTAAACAGTTTTGATAACAAAAATTGTACACAACTCGCCTTTCATTATAATGTTTGGCTTAATCAAAAAGCCTATTAAAATTTATAACAATCGATTTACTTTTTCACTATTTTCCTACAGCAACAACGGTATTTTGCTTCAAAAAAGTTGCACATTTTTGAAAATGTTTGAACCCTTAATTTTTTTAAGAAATTTCACATGGTTCGAGATGACTTGATTTGGTGTTGTCAAAGCCACTATATGGACCGGTATGTACTCGGTTATCTCCTAAATTTGGTGTATTTTTTTTATAATTCGCAAAAAATTCATTTTTGAATTAAGACCTAAGAAATTTTAAAAAAATGGGGGAAATTCATTTCTTTTTGGAGATCTATAAGATTTTTAAGGTCTACTTATTTACGAAATCTCTTATTTATCTTAATTTAAAAATGAATTTTTGTGAACCCGAGGTTACCAAGGGTCACCGTATATAACCCCTACCAGATGGCAACCTATACTCCTCGAACTTAACTTGAAAACTCTTCAGTTCTAACCAAGTTAAATGTCATAAAGAATTGTGTTTGCTCAGTTCATAAATAAATTTAAAAAACAACATTCCTGAAGTGGTCAAATTTGAAGCATCACCTATGACCCTGACCATGTAAAATTTCATCATAATATCTTTAACGCTTCAGAATTTTCGGAATTATTTTCAAAAAAGGATTTTCCAATGTTATGAGAAGGTCTTAACCGACTAAAAGGCTGGTTTATAAAGATCATAAAACTAAAAATACCTTCATGAAATTTGTCAAAAATAACTCCGTCTTATACGAGGTCTATGTATTAAATTTGCAGAAGTTCGATGCGGAAATTTATCATACATGACCCAGATCCGCATTTCACTTTATCAGTTTAAATATTGGAACAATGTTATCATTATGACTACATTTGACATAATAGTTATCTATAGAATTAAAAGTATTCTGTTTAAATAATACGAGGATCGGTCATAAAATTTCCCATAACATCTATATAAGTCCTCTCTAAAAAATCATCGCTTAAATGATTTAAATCTCACATAAAGTATGATTTTCTATAGATCTTGATTCCTTATCCGATATATTTCTTACTTGTTAAGTATAAATTTCTATTTCTTCTGCATGCATATGCATGTTTTTCAATTATTCCTCTTTTCTTCATTTCTGCTCCTCTTTCTCTTTCATAAGAAACAAGAAAAATGTTCTCACATCTTTTAATTGTTGTTGATGTAATTTAGTTAGTTTTCCTGTCCGTTTTCAGTTTTCCATAATTTTTCTACATTTTTGTTGTTGTAGTTGTTGCTTTCTGAAGTATTTACACACTATTTATACTCTGTTTACTTTCAGCTTTTACTACCACCATCATAACCCTCCTTTTCATCTTTTTTTTACAATTTTTTCTTTCCTTAACTTAAGACTGCATTTCTAAGTGTTTTTTATGTATGAGTGCGTGTGCATGTTACCCATAAATATGAGTATGTGTGTGTTATAGGGTGCGTGTATATGTCAATGTGTTTATTGGCATAAAGGTTATATGCGTGCAAAGTAATTTTGTTAAATTGTTTCAACTTAATTTTATCAATGTATATGTGTATACCACACATACACATATAAACTTATATTTGTGATATCACTTGTGTGTGTAATATATCACTTTAAAACAAATCTACAATTTCATATTACTGTCCCCTCTCTTTTTTTTATTTCCATCTTTGTTAGTAATTGTAAGTGATGTTAAGAGAGATAGAGCAAAAAAGATGATAAATAAAATTAAATGCATTTTTCTTATTTTAAGAAGTAAAACGTGATGCCAGAAAATCAATTTTATTTAAAAGGAAATAAAACAAAACGTGGGGAAAGAAAATGAAGTAGAGAACAAAAAAAGCTAGTTAAGACATTTAAAAGAAAGAAATTAATGTTAATATTCTACTTTTTTCTTTTTTGTTGTTGGTTTTTTCACTTTATCTTAAGGAATATGAAGTAATAAAGTTTAAAGGATGTAAAATAAAGCTTTTTTATTAAAAAGTGGGAAAAACTATAATAAATTACTTGAGACTCTTGAACAAACCCAGGGGGAGAATGAAACCAATAAAGATTAAGACAAAATGGTTTTAAGAAATTAAAAAAAAAAAAATCATGAATTATTGAAAATTATATTTTAATATGAAATATATTGAAGTAAAAAATCCAAAGAAAAAAATATTAAAAGGATTAAATTAAATATTTTTCGAAAAAATGTGGCGTATGATTAATATTTTGTATTTATAAAATATTACTCATACGTCATTTAGTGTGTTGCTTAAAATTGTTAAAGATATTATAATGAAATTTCATATGGTTAAAGCAGAGGTATTTTCGATTAGATTTAGACAGAACAGGCCCTTTACCCTTTACCCTGATCAGAGACGTAGTCGTTGACCCCCAAAATTTACCATCAGGGTTACGTTTATTTTTCAAAAATTTTTTAAAAAATCATTTATGAATTGATAAAACAGTTATATAAAGATTTTTTTTCAAAAAATTTAATTTTTAGTGAAAATTTTAATTTTTAGTGAAAGTTTGAATTTTTAGTGAAAATTTGAATTTTTAGTGAAAATTTGAATTTTTAGTGAAAATTTGAATTTTAGGTGAAAATTTGATTTTTTAGTGAAAATTTGAATTTTTAGTGAAAATTTGAATTTTTAGTAAAAATTTGAATTTTTAGTGAAAATTTGAATTTTTAGTGAAAATTTGAATTTTTAGTGAAAATTTGAATTTTTAGTGAAAATTTGAATTTTTAGTGAAAATTTGAATTTTTAGTGAAAATTTGAATTTTTAGTGAAAATTTGAATTTTTAGTGAAAATTTGAATTTTTAGTGAAAATTTGAATTTTTAGTGAAAATTTGAATTTTTAGTGAAAATATGAATTTTTAGTGAAAATTTGAATTTTTGTGAAAATTTGAATTTTTAGTGAAAATTTGAATTTTTATTAAAAATTTGAATTTTCAGTGAAAATTTGAATTTTTATTAAAAATTTGAATTTTTATTAAAAATTTGAATTTTTATTAAAAATTTGAATTTTTATTAAAAATTTGAATTTTTATTAAAAATTTGAATTTTTATTAAAAATTTGAATTTTTATTAAAAATTTGAATTTTTATTAAAAATTTGAATTTTTATTAAAAATTTGAATTTTTATTAAAAATTTGAATTTTTATTAAAAATTTGAATTTTTATTAAAAATTTGAATTTTTATTAAAAATTTGAATTTTTATTAAAAATTTGAATTTTAATTAAAAATTTGAATTTTTAGTGAAAATTTGAATTTTTAGTTAAAATTTGAATTTTTAGTGAAAATTTGAATTTTTAGTTAAAATTTGAATTTTTAAGTGAAAATTTGAATTTTTTAGTGAAAATTTGAATTTTTTAGTGAAAATTTGAATTTTTTAGTGAAAATTTGAATTTTTTAGTAAAAATTTGAATTTTTAGTGAAAATTTGAATTTTTAAAAAATTCGAAGTTTTGTAGTAAAAATTTGAATTTTTAGTGAAAATTTTCATTTTAAGTGAAAATTTGAATTTTTAGTGAAAAGTTGAATTTTTAACGCAAAATTTTCACTTTAATAAAAAAATTTTCTTGAGCGAAAATATAAAGATATGCCTCTAATATCTTATGTAATATAAAAATAATTCAAATTCGATTAAGTCTTCAATTTGCGTAAAATTTTGTATTCGTTAAGAATTTTCAAAACTTTTCATTTTTTCTCAATTTAATTCAATTAATTTTCTTCTTTTCCCTCAGACACAAGTATAAGAATTTGATTCGAGTTATTTCTCAGTTTTAAAAATGCCCTCAAAACATAATTAAAATCTTATATTTATAATAAATCCCTTCTTACATTTAAAGGTAATATAAATAACCACAGTGTATGACAAAACTTATGGAACACTTTAATTAAAAGTAATTCAAATTGAAAGGATAAAATTGAAACAAATTGAGAATGTTTTCTATGAAAAAGTATTTTTTTTGTGTTACTTTCATTAATTTTCTTAGGCACTGTATTCTGAATATTTTCAGTCTAATAAATTGTACACAATATTTACAAAATTTAGCTATTAAAATTTTTGTGGTAATTTGATCAGTTTCCAAACTAAATGCAGATTTATTTTTTTATAGAAAAAAATATATAAATATTAGAGGTGTTCACTACATACTGCATTTTACACAAAACAAGCATAATTTGTGATCATATGTTAATAATTTCAAAAATCGTTTCAAAAGAAAACTAAGTTAAAAATGTCTACAACTATGCAAATACCGCGATTTTGGCTTAATAAATCTATAAATACAAAGTTTATTGGCAAAAAAGAAGCTAATTCGAGATAATGTTCAGAAATCCAAAAATTGGCATTAAAGTACAATTTTTATATTAAATCATGTATAATTAAGATAAGAATTAGATATCGCGTTTTTGGCCAAAATAATGATAATCTGTGATTACAAAAAAGGTGTATAATTCCGTAATTACTTCATTTCCAAATTAATTTCTGATCGTTTTTACAAATGTTAAAAAATCGGTATAAAAATTAAATTTAAAGTTTAAAACATTAATAAATAACTAAATATTTTTTTTTGGCGAAAATAACTTTTATCTGTGATCATTTGTGAAAATTTTTGCAAAGATTTGAAATTCCTCAAGAAAAATTAAATTTGAAGCTCAAAATAATAAAAACTGTATAATGGCTAAAATAAGCTTAATTTGTGATCACTTGTAAATATATGTACAAAAATTGAATAAACTACATAAAAGTTAAATTTAAATTTAAAAATGTTTATAATTAATAAAATACTGATTTTTTTGCCAAAATAAGCTTAATTTGTGATCACATTTTAAATACACTAAAAACGATTTAAAATTGCTACAAAGTAAACATTTTTGATGTTTGACAAAAATGAAATATTTATATCCCTAATATTCTGTTTTTGTCCCAAATTTGTGTTCATGTATGAGTGTGTTTTTTTGAGTATTTTAGAATATAACATATGTGTTTGTGTGTGAGTTTCTGTTAACATGTAAAAGTGTTTTAAAATTTCTATTCTCTCATTAATATTTATAGCTTAAGGGACCGAAAAATAAAATTTGTGTGCAAGATATTATTTACATAAAAGACTTTTAAGCTGAAATGACGGATTTTTCTTACAAAAAAGAGCAAAATAATTTTATTTGCCTTCTTATGGCAAAAACAGTCTTAAATTATTTGCAGTATTTTGTTATTAAGTAAATTTTTCTATTTGTTTCTCTCTAGTTGTTAATAGAAGTCAAATATTTTTATTTAGCCTTTAATATGTGATTTGATCTATTGGTCAGTTTTCTATTAATATTTTTGTTTATTTACGTTTTCCCTTGGTTTTTTCTCTTCATCATCATTGTTTATTTTATTAAATAGTCTATTTCTGTTATTTTTGCTCTTTTTCTCTTTATAATATTATTATAAGAATAAAATACAACAACAACAACAACCCAATGTGGCAATTAAATAAATATTTAATGTAAACAAATATGAATTGTTTATTCAACAATTGAGGAGAAAAAAATATTTTAAACAAAATTACATTGATTTTTTTGTTTTTGTTGTTATTTTTTCCATTTTGATGTTGAGTGTTGACAGTAAAATGTCGTTTATTATTGAAAAAATAATTTATAGAAATTCTTATTTTCAATTAATGTTTTTTTCTTTAAATTAAGAGGAGAAGATTTTAATTGTTATTATTTTTACATTAATCATTTTATTATTGATATTTCTTTAATTAATGTTCTGCAATTTTCTTCCTTTTCTTTGCAGGTGAGTTCAATTAAAATACCCTTTTTTGCATATTAAACAAAAGTAAGTTTTATTGAAGGCAAAATTACAAAATAATTATAAGAAAAACATTTTCATATATTAAGGAGTATTTCCTTAGCACAAAGTTAAAGTCTATAACTCAGTAATTACTGTGTTTTTGACAAAAATAAGCTTAAAATGTGATCTGTAAATTTTTGACTTAAAGAGACTTCATTTTTGATCATTTTAACCAAAAATAAAAAATTGTTATAAATTTAAAGTTAAAAGCATCTCTTACTCAGCAAATGTTGCATTTTTTGTGAAAATGCGTTAATTTTGTGATCACTTAAAAATCTAAAAATTAATATAAAAGATGAAAAAGCTTCGAAAAATCAAAAATCATCACAAAAATTAAATTTAGAATTAAGAAAACTTATTTAAGTCAATAAATATTACGTATTTCAAAAATGAGCTTAATTCGTGATCACTTTTAAAAATTGTACAAAATCATCATAAAAATAAAATTTTTAGTTCTAAACGATGTTTTCAACCAAAGTGAACAAAATTTAAAAATCGTTATAAATAACTTTATTTCGTGATTATTTTTAAAATTTCAAAAATTCAAATAAAAATTTAATTTTTATCGAAATATAAAATTCTTAATAATTTTTTATGGAGAAAATATAGTAGAGCAAATATAACTCTTTTAAAAGAAATAAGTTCAATTCGTGATAATAAAAAAATCAAAAATTGTTATTAACTGTAAAATTGAATTAAGATAACTTTTGAAAAACCCAAAAATCATTATAAAAAATAGAATTTTTATTTCAAACTGTTTTGAGAAAAATTTGCTTCATCTGTGATAACTTTTACAAGATTCCATAAATCGTTATCAAAACTTTTATTCGAGATCATTTTTAACAATCAAAATAAAATTTGAATTCAAGTTGAAATATGAAAATGTTAGTTATTTTTCATAATATAATATAGCTCTTTTAACTAAATTAAGCTTAATTTGTAATCATATTAAATAATTGTGTAAAAAATTAAAATTTAAAGTTAAAAAACCTCTCCAGCTCAATAAATATCACGTATTTAAGAAAATGAGCTTAATTTGTGATCACTTAAAAAGTCTTTTAAATATACTATTTTAATTAAAAACGTCGATTAGAACGTCTATATAATATTCTACACTATGGATCAGTCATAAAAAATATGGATCGACCCTCGTAAAATTATATTCTATAACTTGTACTTTTAAAAGTCGTATTTATTAAAATCTGCTTGGAATTTATGGTTCCAAATGGGAGGTATAAAAATTAATTGACCAATTTTCCAAAGCGATGACTATCGTTATTTTAAAAACCCCATTTTGGAAGAATATTTGTATGGGAGTTACCTGAAACACTGGATCGGTCATAAGCAATATAGATATATATAGATATCGTCCCTGCCAAAAAAATAATTATGTCAACGATAATCGATATATCCCTAAAAGCGTTTGCAACATTAACATGAACAGTTAGGGAGACAGACAGTCGGAGATTCCTAAATTTAGACTCCAAAAATTATTCTGAGACGATCGACTAAGTGTAGGACCGATAAGGTATAGGACCATATTTTCTTTAAAACTCACACTCCAGCCATCTATGGTGGTTTGAAAATTGAAAATCATTTCTTAGTCCATTCGCGTCCAATTCTAGATTATTGACTATTTTTAAGCGTTTCGGTTATTTATTTAAAGACAGCTAAATTTAGCGTAAAACTCCTGGTCACCTTTATTAAAACAGACTGTTAAATCAGAAGGTTTTCAAAATTTTGCCGTTAAACTGTAATTTACATAATCCTGTAAAACATTCAGAGCTTTTACTAAAAGCTTTTTAATGTAAATTAACAGTGAACAAAGCGTTTTATCACAGGGTGTCTTAAGTTGTTACTGTCCAACAAATGTTTTCAAAAAGCTTTTTTCTATTAGTATAACACTTTGTATAACATATCAGCTAAAGCTTTTAATAACATCTAATTAAGCTTTTATTAAGTACTATTAACATAACATGTTATGTTAATAACATTAAATGCACAAAGTTCTCTTAAATTCACAAAATTATAACAAATTTTTATAGTTGTCCCCTGTTATAGAGGTTTTTATTATTATTGCATGCCAATTATGTAATATTAGCTTAAATTAGTTTATGGGAAATAGTCGCTCTTTATAAAATCGTATTAACATTATTTCCTTAACATTTCTATTTCTATCTCTTTTGACAAATTATTGCTAAAATGTTATCAATATTTCTTTATTCGATTAACTGCTAAATTTTATATCATTAATCTTTTAAAGAAATTTAATTTGTAGGGAGGAATCATTTACTCAAGTGATGAATGAGAGAATAACAAATTTGTCATTTTGGTTGTAAGACTAAAAAAATTAGAGGCAAAATATAAAGTGTATAATGAAACTGCTGTAAGTCTTACTGTTTTAAAAAACAGATTAACTAGATGGTTGAGAGTTTTCCTCAATATTAGGGATATAGTCCCAACTATTTCCTATTAACAGACCACAATGCAGCCAAATCGAGTTTTTTGGGATATAATTCTGTAATTATTGAACTGTTTGAGTTTTCTTAATGAAATTTCACATATTTAGAGTTGAGGTATTACTGAATTCATTTGGAGGAGAGCAGCACTCTTTCTATCTAACATGACGGCGATACATGCTGGCCAACTTTGGAGGGTCCCCGACTACGCCCTTGAGCAGATATGAGCCTGTACTCTTTCCAGCGTTACCGTTGAGATTGTTCAAAGAGTCGCATTAAAAGGGGATTTTGTTGTTTTCTTAAATTTTACACTTTTTCATTTTCCATTACGATCCCATAGAAGTACCGAGTTATTATAATTTTTTTGTTCGAAATTTCAATTTTATTATATAAAATTGATTTGTCCTTTGTTGAACCAAAAAAGGGACAAAATGGGGAAAATTCAACAAGTACACAAAAAGTTGCTCGCAGTCGAAAATGTCGCAATTTGCGACTAAAGTCGCACAAATAGTAACAGTGATTTTTTAAAGATAAGTTTTTCGGTCCAAAAAACCCGGCTAAGCCACACTGTGTGGATCTAAATTGTTATTAAGTAATAAAAGGTCTCTTTAATATTACTGGTGTGGGGTACTTGTGATAATTCCCAGACAAATGATGACGTTTTAACCCGTTTGGCTTTATACTTAAATGAGTTGCAAAATGTCCTTTTAAGGATAAAATGGGAGTAAAACAAAATTTAAATGTTTTATTTATTTTTAAAATGAAAATATTTCTATTGTGGTTGACATTTAAATTAAAGTTTTAAATTTAAATGTTTATTTTTTCCATTAAAACTATTTAGTTTTTATTTTCATACAATTTAACAACAACAACAAATAATAATTTTTATTTTGTTAAAATAAAATTGTTTAGGACTTTGTATTACAAAATCAAATATAAAATCCTGCTGTTTATTGCAATTAAGCTTAATTGTGTTAAAAACAAAACTTTTCTGAGTTTCAAAATTAGAGGTTTCTTCTCTTTCTATGTGTTGGTAATTAACAGCAGGAAACTTGTTGAAATTAATTGAAATTTGTTGCTAATTTTATTGTTACTAAGAGAGTAGAAAAGCCAACAAATAATGAGAATTTGCGAGAAAATTAGTGAGAAGAAATTAAAGCTTAATTATAATTATGTGGGATGGAATAGTTTGGTTATGGGAAGAAAAAGGTGAAAATAAATTATTAATCTTATTGAAAAATATGATTTAGAGATGTTTTGTCCTTATTTATGGATGAAGATCGCAGTTCAGAATTAACATTGTCTCCATATAAAATCCTCTTTTTTCAAGTCTAATTTCAATAAAATTTCAGGTAGTGATAGCAGAGCCGTAGGTGAATTTAGAAATTGTGTTTTTGTAGACGTAAAAGGGACATTTCACTCATGTCATAAAAATATTTTAAAGGTTCCAGATTCATTATATCTGACAGATTTTAGATATTTTTAGGTGTGTGAATTCTGTGTATCTCTTAGTTTAAGAAATCGCTTATAGTTTAAGAGATATTTAGATTAAGCAACTTAAAATTTAATTCTTGACTGAATTTTTATTTCATATGCATATGACAAGACTGAGTGGAGCTATAGCATCTGCTACAGAAGCTTTTTGACATTGCAGTTGTATTTCGTTTAAGACCATTAAAGTTGTTTTTTAAATATGTTCCATACTAAGTTTTACCTTAAGAATTTTCCCTTAACCCTCTTTTTTACCTTAAAACTCATTTAAATAATTTTTAAAATAATATTTTTTTTTTATTTTTTCTTAACCAAAAAAAAAGGAAAAACTTGATATTTTTCGCTGTTTTTGCTTCGTGATAACAAAAGAAAAATTTCGTTTGAAAAAGTGTTAATTTCTGGCTAAAAATTTTGCCAAAAGTTATTTAACACCTTCATCGGTTTTTACTTCTGGTATTTTTGTTATCTTTTATCTCTTCTGCTGAATTGGCTGTTTAAAGTATAAAACTCCTTTTTTACCAAATTCCAGAAATAATCATGTTCAATGTCTCTTTTATTGCTGATGTAAAAAAAAATTTAGAATTTTTCTTCTCCTTGTTTTCCCTTTTTCAAGAATTCATTTGTAGTTGTTACTTGAATATCAAATCCATCCTTTTTCTCTCCTTAACCTTATCCTTGACTTAAAAAATATTAGAATTATAATTCCGTGGTGTTATTTTACAGTATTTTTAACGTGATACATTTACATCGTTATTTTATATAGTGTGAGTGATAAATTTAAGGATACAATGTAAAAATGTCCTTGTATAAATTTTTAGGTAAAATAAAATGGAGTTAAGCAGGATATGAATTATTGAAACAAAGAGTTTATTTCATAATAAAAAGTCTAGATTTAAACTGTAATTCAGTTCAATTCAAAGTCTCGACTGTAGCTTAGACTATAACGAAGACTATAGCTCGGACAATAATGCAAAGTATAGTCTAGAATATATAATATATAGTAATATAGAATAGAGATCATACTGCAGTTAAATCTATAGTTCTGTCAATAGTTCAGATTAAAATTTTGACTTTACTTCAGACTATAGTCCAAATTTTATTATAACTATAGCAATGACTATGATAAACTATATTCAATAGTTTAGTTTATAATTTAGGCTATAGTTTGGACTATAGTTTATACTATAGTCTATATTATATCTTAAACTATAGCTTAGATTATAGTTTATAATACTGTTTAGACTATAGTTTAGAGAACTGTTTAAACTATAGTTAAGATTATAGTTTAGACTATAGTATAACCATAGTCTATACTGTATTCTAAACTATAGTTTAGACTATAGTTCAGACTATAGTTTAGACTATGATTTAGATTATAGTTTATGGTTTAGATATAGTTTAGTTAAGACTAGTTTAGTCTTTAGCTTAGACTGTAGTTTATATTATAGTTTAGATTATAGTTTAGAATACTGTTTAGACTTTAGTTTAGAGAACTGTTTAAACTATAGTTTAGAGTATAGTTAGCATTATAGTTTAGACCATAGTTTAGACTATTGTTTAGACTTTTAATTGTTTAGACTATAGTTAATACCATTCGTTATAGCTACCTAATAGCTAAAGCCTATACTTTCTATATACTATAGTATGGACTATACTTAAGTATGGACCATGGTTTAGAATATAGTTTAGAGTATAGTTAAGATAATATGGTTTAGACTATAGTTGATAATTGGGGTAATTCCACAGGATCTCAAAGTTGTATAAAAATATTTAAATGGATCCAGATTTTTTGTATCTGAACGGATTTTAAATATTTTTATATGAGTGAATTCGAGTTTAAGAAATCTCTTACAGCTTAAGAGATATTAAGATTAAACAAAGTTAAATTTTATATTTTGACCGACAATATTTTGACTACAGTTCGTCATATAGTTCAGATTATGGTCCGGACTATATTTCAGACTATAATAAAGTCTGTTATCACAAGTACGGATCACATTCTTATCCATTTTTTGTAGCATTAATACTAATGCTTTCGGTTTTTAAATCAAGTATCCTTATTATTTATTCGCTGACTGTACAACATTCCTAAATGGTTTCACTTGCTAACAAAATATTTATTTATATATATGTGATTGTGTTGGTGTATTTGTGTTGAAATTGACCTCCATTATATTTTTACAATTTTTTTTTTTGCTCTTTTTTTAAATTTGAAACACACAAAAAGAAATAACCTCCAAATATGTGGTTTCGCCTTGGGTTTAATTTTTATCCAATTTCTACTTTATTTTCTTGTCTACTCTCTATGGCTCTTTACTCCCTTTTTTCTATTTGATATTTTGTCTTACTTTTTTATTTCTCTTCATCTTCAGTTCACATGTCTCTTGTAAAACATTTTTTAGCAAAATTTTCCAAAAAAAAAAAAAAAAAAAAAAGAAAAGCAGAAATAAAAGTGATTATTTGCTTTAGGGAAAATGCATTAAATGAAATAAAGAAAAATGTGGTAAAACATTTTTGTAATCTGAAAATAAAATTTATTTTCTCTAGAAAGAAGAGAGTTTAAAATTGTTAAAATTTAAAGAAATTTTAAAGTTGAACCAAAATAAACTTTAAGAAGTCCAAGCTGAAGTTATTGAAAGTGTTATGGTCTTTAACGTTCTGGACGATGAGACCATAGTCTAGACTGTAATCTGCGCTCCTTTTAAAATCTTTCACACTTTTAGGCACCTTTTTTGCGCTCGTCATTTCTATTTCAGCAAGAATTCTCTTTACACTCGTCTTAGTTCCGGGCAGGATTTGCCTCTTTTGGTGCAAATACCACATTATAGTTGTTGTACTACTCAAATGCTTGTTTACCTTTGTGACAGGATGCCAAGTCAGGCAAAAAATAAGTGAACATATTATGAAGTCTAATAAAGGGAAACAGCCTGTTTATTTGCATTTTTAGAGCCCGTGGTAACATATGATTAGCTTCTTTTGAGGCAACTGCATATGGCTTGCCATATCAAGAATTTTTTGGGAAATTTTAACTTACTTTAGGTCCAAAACTTTTATTCAACTTTCACTTGAGCATCATCAACATAAAATTTTTGATCATTTTTACGAAAAATCTGTCTGATACGTTTCTGGATCATTCATTATGTTGCAAGAGTACTTTTTCTAGAAAACTTCACATCAATTCCATGCTCTGTTTTTTGGCCTATAAATTTTTAGCAGCATTCCTATCAGGATCTTATTAAGCCTTGTATGCATTAGCTTTAGCTTTTTGTACCAAAGCTAACAGAGTTGCTTTCCCTTTGGATGTATTAAGAGCTTTCTATTTAGTTGGCTTTAGAAACATCATGTGGACCATTTCTTCTATCTGAACTAGGTTTCCTATGAACGGCCAAGTTCCGCCGTTACTGTTTAATAACATTGACCTTAGAAAGTTTGGACATTTTTTGTAGTACTAAGTTGAGTTTCATTAGAAATGTTTGATAATAATATGCCCTTTTTCTAGTCACCCATTTTAATCAGATTAACAATTTATTTCATTCTTTTGACATTAAACATTTAAACTTGATTGAAAAAGTCAAATAATACTTGTGTTAAAAGTTTTAATGAAAAATGTGTGTTAATAATTTTTCAATCTCACTCCACATAAGAAGCTTCGACAAATTTTTTGGAAGAGTAAAAATTAAAAAATTTCAATCTTAATAATTCTTAAACTATAAGAGATAACACAATTCAGACTACAATCGGTGATAGTAGTCGAGACTGTAAACTGGTCTATAGTTTAAGCTATAAATTTTACTACTGTCTATTATCTGACGTTAAAATTATAGTCAAATCTCTAGTCTTCCACAATTTGGTATTGACAGTTAACAGACTGTAATGAAAAGAATTAAAATTTTATTGACCAAAATCGAAAACAATTTTTAATAACAAATTTATGTTTCAATTCACAAATTCTATTTCTTAATTTCATTTTCCTGTATTTTAATGAAACTTTTTTTTTATTTTTTTTTTTTTTTTTTTTTTGCCCTCAAAAACTAAACTGAAAATATAAAAGTCTGTTTCACGATTGTTTTAATTATCACCTCATTATTAGCCAACGAACATAAACTTAGTAAACTTTCATTGTAATCGTTAAAATTTTAGATGACACAAGTCCTTGTTTTTAATATTTCACAACACATCTCTTGTTAAAAGCGTTAAATATTAAACGGCAACAAAAACAAAGAAAATAAAAAAAAGGAAACCTCAACATAATGTCCTTTAGAGAAACAAGAAAAGCAATAAAGAGAGCTAATTTTTTGGTCCCCTCTTAACAAACAATGAAGAGTATAAAATTATTTACATTAATTTTGTAGTTGTTGTCGTTGTAGTTATTGTTCATGATGTTACCCAAGAGTCTTTTGTTTTAAACATTTTTGTTCTTCTTAATTTTTTTTTTTTTTTGCAAAATTCTTTATATGAATTTCTATTTGTGTTTCTAATTTCAAGGCGTTGTCCTTATACAAAAACAACAATGAGTTGGAAACAAAAGATATTTAAACAAAAATAACAAAAAAGAGAGAAAAATTCAAGAGATGAGGTGGTGAGGAAACGGAAGTAAAGGGAATTGTTTGTTGATGACATTCAAATATCTCGCGTTTTAAATGTGCGTTACATTTATTTTCATGATTGTACATTTTTCAATTCATCTACTTTTTCATCTCTCCTCCTTAATTCCTTTTCTCTATGGCCATTAGCCATTTTAGTTTGTAGACACACAAACACACACGCTTACACATGTGTTCCGTTTCCTGTTTGCACTGCATGTTGAGGTAGCAAGTTTTGTAGGTGGTAGTAGCAGCAGCATTTTCTTTCATTTCTTTTTTTCTTTCTCTTTAAACTTGTTTTTATCGTGTTGTACGTAATCAAGTGCATGTTTTAGTAGTTTGTAGCAGTTTTTTTTTTGTTTTCTAAACTTTTTTTCCTCTTTGTTCTCTGCCAACATGACGCAAAACTGTAAGCAAAACAAATAAAAAAATTCCTAGTATTTGAAACCTCAAGAGGTTTATCAAAGTTTAGAAAACTGTTTTTTTTCTGTTCTACAAAAATGTTTCTATTTTTTTTCTCTTGATAAAGGAAACTGCTATTTTTTCAATATCCTTTTCATTTTTTTACCCATGAAAAAAAGTTAGGAGCTTGGAATTTTTTATAAAATTTTTATTAAGAAAGGTAAAAGGTAACTTAACAACTTAAGAAAAATTCACAACAAAAAAATATTTAATTTCTGTTTTTATTAAGTAAAAATAAGTGAAACATTTAAATGCCCTTTAGAACCTTTTAAATTTTGCAATTCTTTTATTCTTCTTTAACTATTTAATTTCTTGCCTTTTTCTCACATTAAATATCTTCTTTTTTTATTGGAGACCATGTTCATGTGTTGGTTATATGTCAAAGAGTGTGTTAATTTGTTTCCTTATCCCGTTAAGAACTAAAACTTTCTTTTTTGAAACTTTAAATTTTTTTCTGCGTAGAGATGTGTAATCGTGTATTTAATGTGCGTGTGTGTAGTTGAAAAAGAAAAAGTGTTTCAGTTTTTTGTTCACCTTATCTTCTTCAATAGAAACTGAAACAAATTTAACACATCAACAGTTTTAAATTTCCGATTTTATTTACAGCAAAATGTTGCAAAAGAAGAGAAAAAAAATAAATAAATAAACTGGGTAATTGGTTAGAGGAAATTATTCGGATGATTTATAGCAAAAGACAAAAAGTATATGTAACCAAATTTAGTCGAAAACTATAACCCATATTTTACACTTAATAATACTATACGGAGCCTCTATATAAAATCATTGTGCAGACGCTTTAAGATCCCATGATTATTCCTGCCAGCAGTGATACAATGTAAGAATTGATTTTTGATTGAAGTCCTTATGGGACATTCTCCCAGGGCCAGATCAGCTCCAAACGAAAAAATAAACATTCAAAGATTTTCAGCGACAATCTTCGAATGTACTTTGAGGTTTTCCCAGTTTTAACGGGATTGAGGCAGACGCAGATTTAGCCCAAAAGTAATTTTCCAAGAATACTTCTCCTACATGAAGTCAAACAAGTCTATAGTTTACACTAGGATTCTAGTCTATAGTTTACACTAGTAGTCTTGTTCATAGTTTACACTATAGTCTAGTCTATAGTTTACACTATAGTCTAGTCTATAGTTTACACTATAGTCTAGTCTATAGTTTACACTATAGTCTAGTCTATAGTTTACACTATAGTCTAGTCTATAGTTTACACTATAGTCTAGTCTATAGTTTACACTATAGTCTAGTCTATAGTTTACACTATAGTCTAGTCTATAGTTTACACTATAGTCTAGTCTATAGTTTACACTAAAGTCTAGTCTATAGTTTACACTAAAGTCTAGTCTATAGTTTACACTATAGTCTAGTCTATAGTTTACACTATAGTCTAGTCTATAGTTTACACTATAGTCTAGTCTATAGTTTACACTATAGTTTATAGTTAACATTATAGTCTAGTCTATAGTTTAGTGTACATTTTAGTTAAGTCTTTAATTTAAACATCAATTTACACCATAGTCTACTTTATTGTTCACATTGAATTTTTATCTTGAACTTGCGCTATAGACTATAGTCTATAGTTGTAAGTACAGTCGAGTCGAGTTTATAGTTCATCTTTAATTTTATTTGCAGTTCATTATGGAACTTTTTTTGTTTATTGTTGTTCAATACGTATTTTTTCTTCATTTAAAGAAAAGTCCTTTACAAGAGAAGGACAAAATCCCAAAATATTAACTTATTCAATAATTTTCTTTCTTTTTCTTCTATCTCTCCATAAATTGCTATACATGAGGGATCTCATTACTAATATAACAAAATGTTTTGGTGTGTGTGTGTTTTAATACTCTTATGATTTTGTTATAACAGTTTTTATCATTTATTTTTCATGTTACACTTTGTTCAAGAATTTGTTGTCTTTTTTACAGGTTTTTCTTTTATTATGTGATCATTAAACATTATTTTTGTTTGTTTTACCTTTAGAATCCTTGTTCCTTGATTTTTGTTATTATTTGGTGGCATTGAATTATATTATCATGTTTAAGGATGCTAATAAAACACGTATAAGTACAACTCTCTCTTTCTCTTTTTAAGGAAATTTTACATGTGTGTGTGTGTGATATAATTATAATTTCCGTTACTGTTTTTAACACATACTTACATACACTTGTAGATATTAAATTTTTAAGGTGATTAAACATTATGGCGTTTTTTTCCAAAAGATGTTTAACTTATTTTACTTTAACAAAAAAGGACATTTTTTAAATGTTTAAAGTAAAATTCAGTGTAATGTAATTTTGCGATAAAAAAGTAATGTAAAAATCAAAACGATGTGTAAAATATTCAACTTTTCACAGTTATTTTATCAAAACGCTAAAAAAAAGTTTGCAATTATTTATTTATTTATTTATGACGTTTTTCCAAATTTCAAACCACAATTTCGTTTTGAATTTCATATTTTACTCATAAATATTTCATTTACAGTTTTCTTTACATTTTTTTATTTCTTTAATATTTTCTTTACATGATTTTCTACTCGTTTTTGGTTAGAAAATTTCTTAACAAACTTTAATATTTCAAAGAACTAAAATATAATATTATATTTACTACTTGCTGCTATTTTCACTACTAAAACTACTACTAAATCCACTACTTTTCCTCGTTTCTTTACTATTTTCAACAATTCTTTACTTTATTTTATTATTAAAGTCAAAAACGGAATATAAGTTCATAAAATATCCCTAAAAAGGAACAAGAAAAAAGAGTGGAAAATAAAATCACAAAAGTATTCTTTTCTATATATTTTTTTGTTGAAATTTTGTAAATTGAGGTTATGTATTTTATTTCATATATTTTTTATTGAAAAGAAATCAGTTGTGTGTAAAATTTAACAACAAAAGTAAAAAAAGTCAAAAAGAAAAATATGTAAAAAGAAGAGAAAAATTTGGTTCCATAGAAAATTTTCTTTGTTGGTTTTTCAACTGGTTGAAAAAGAAAACCTATAAATTTGTTTTTTTTTTTATTCCACAGTTTTCCATAGTTTTAATCGATATTTTATGCAAAATTTACATGTAAAAAATTGATATTGAATATTAAGATTCTTTTGTGGAGGACGAAATTCTGACAAAAAAAAATATTGAAAAAAAGATGACAGTAAAACAAAGGAATATAAAGGAAATCGTAAAGGATTAAAATTAAGTGAATTTAAATTTGAAAAATTTTATAAAAATCATCAAAGAGCGAACTGTAAACTAGATTATAGTCTGATGGTAAACTAGACTATAATGTGAAATTAAGACTAGACTACAGCGTAAACTATAGACAAGACTGTAGCGTAAACTATGGATTAGACTATAGTGTTAACTATAGACTAGACTAATAACTAGACTACAGTGTAAACAATAATCTAGATTATAGTTTAATCTATAGATTCGACTAAAGTGCAAGTGTTAACTATAGACTACCAAGGACTAAAATCGAAAAATTCTTAACACAGTTTTTCACTAAAACATGATGTTTCTAAAGCAAAAAATAAAACATAAAGCATTTTTAAAAGAGCTCCCAACACAACTGGTAGGAAAGCAGCTCGGTTAGCTCAGTGTTCGAACTATTTGGTATATATGAGTTATATTTAAAAACAAAAAGTTCCAGACAGGAAAGCTGAGCTTGGAAATTAAAGTCAAGTTTTCTAAAAAATTATTCTTGTTGCATAGTGGATAACGAAACGTATGACTGGTAGATTTTTTTGCAACATTTTATCTTGCTGATGATCGAGGTATGGGTTTAGTACTCAAAACCAGTTAAAATTTCCAAAAAAAATTCTTGGTATAGCAAGCAAATAACGGGCACCCTAAATACCGAAAGTTACATTAAAGCATGTTTACAACAAAGACCGTAATTTATTCAATTATTTTACATATGACTTGGCATCCTGTCACTATGCTAATCAAGCCCTTGAGTAGTACAGCAACATTAATGTGATATTGTACCTGCAAACTGGACGGATCTATGGCCAGTGTCGAAATATTGGACTCTTATTTAAAGTGGATTGAAGAGAATAAAAAATTAGATTTTAGAGTGTTTGAGTAAAGTGACAGAAAGCTCTATAAAGTCGTTAATGGAAGGGTTTCCGGAAAAGGTTCAAAATTTCATCACTAAAAAAAGTTTAGTGATTTCGTTTTTTATTAACATAAATGTATGTTAAGAATTTTTTGATCTCACAACTTAGTGTTTACTATAGCTTAAACTATAGACAAGATAAAAGTATAGACTGTAGACTCAAATTATAGTAAAAACTATAAACTGGTGCAAAATATGGTGTACTAAAGACTGGACTACAGCTTGAACTGTAAACGAGACTATAGACTACACTAACGACTTAAATCTCTTTCTTAACTTAATAAAAAATTCTTAACAATATTTTATTTTTTACTTATTTTTAAATCTTATAAAATATTGTTGCTTAACAACCGTACAGAAGGACAGACTTACTAACTCAAGACCACTTCCCTCTAAAATAAAATCTTAACTTGCATTTTATACTTCAATTGTTGACTTTCTCTGCATTATTAGCAATTCATAAATATATAACCCTGTAAAGAATATATAATAATATTAATTTAATTACTTTATGCCCTTCACCAATAATAATGTGAATAAAATGATTCATATCATTTGTGTGTGTGTGATTATGTGAACATAACCTTAAAAAAATGCAAACTCATAAATATTTTATTTAACTAGTTTTAGCTAAACAATTGCAAAAATTATAAGGAAAAAGTAACTGTAAAAAAAAATATAAAGTTCATTAACTATTTACAAAAATATACATCAACATCTCTGAAAAAATACAATACAAGAGAAAAGAACTAAAATAAGAGAAACTAAATTTAAAATTTGTAAAACTAAGGAAAATAACTAACATGCTTACATGTATTTGAATGTGTTAGTAATAGAAATAAAAGACAATGACAGTGAAGGTTTTTTTCACAAATACAATAGCACTTACACATACATCTATAAGGATTTTTAAAAGATACACAAACATATGTGGATTTAAAGATGAAATTTATAAATTGTGTTACAATTTTTTTTTTTTTTTTTTTTTCAAAATCATTCGTATTTTTTATTAAAGTTTTTTCTTTTTGTGCTGAAATCCTTAATCTCATAACATCAGATATTTTTTGAATTATGTTGATGGTGGAGTTATTGCGGGAGGGAGGGGTGTAAAGATTTTTATGTCTGATAGGAGACTTAAATTTTTCACATCTGGGTTTTTTTGGTTTTTCTGTTAACACATGCAGACTTAAATTTTAAGATACTTAAGACAGATTGATGATTTTATACTGGAAATAATGATATTTTTGGATTTTGTTTTTAAAATCAAATTTCAGAAGCAAAAAATCAGCAGATGACATGAAACCATTTTTTTATTAAGAAAATTAAAATTTTTAAGTTTTTAAAGTTTCACTTCCATAAATCATTTTCAATTTATGTGATATTGAATAGAATTTGAACCGGGCTTTATCAGACATTAAGGCAATATTTCATGTAATTGCGAGAAATAGTTTGATCAGAAGATCAAATGCCAACACTCATGGATTCGTAAATTGAAATTTGTCCTTTCGTATTTACAATTAAGAAAAAACATCTTCTGATACTTTTCATTACACAGTGGTTCAGATGCGATTTTTTTTTAATAAATCTCTGACATTTTGATCAGTTCGATGGATTTGCATGAAATTTAACATAATGATTACAGAGGAGTATAACTTTGAAAGTTTTAATCCCATAGGTGTTCTGCGGTTGGAGTCAGAGGAGTGCAAAATACATTTTTAAGCCTTTGACAAGGGCCTTTAAACAACATGGCTCAATGTGCTGTTTATCTTTAAAAGTTTATGAGGTTTTTGTATTTGAAATTTTAGCTTTCAAAATTTTGCAAGATCTTGAGTCACGTTATGTATATATCCAGTATTTTTAAAAAATTGTTTTTGGTTAGAAAAGAAAATCGCTTATTAAATAAAAAAGACTTGCGAACACTATCTCTATCCGGTCCAAAGCTAAAAATTGTTTAATAAGAAAATATGAAATATCAAAATGTGAGCTCTTTTGGCTTAAAAAGTGTCTACAATCATATTCATTCAATGTAATTTTTTCTTAAAAACGTATATACAATTTTAAAATTAAAATTTTGTGCCCGAAAAATCAATAGAGCTTGTTCCACAAACTCTCTTCTTCCGAAATTTGACTGACATTTTTTTTTTAATTTTGACTCTAACAGAGAGGTTCTTAACTCCCAAAGCCTGGATCATAAAACAGAACGCAGTTTAGAAAATCGTAATGTATTTCTAATCACATGATAACAGCTCTTTCCAGACCCCCGACAAATGGGGATTTTATAGAACAATATTCAAAAGGAAGTCATATTGGAATTTTTCTTCAGAGTTTTAAAAATACCAAAAAATTAATTTATAATATTAAGAACTTTTTTCAATACTTTAACAAAGAACCACAAGGTTCACATTTGCGTCAAACTAAATATAAGTGTCCAACATCCTATGATATCTTCAAAACTGTGATCTCCATTTTGTTTTAAATCTGACACAAAGAAGAAAAAAGTGTTGGAAACAATTTTGCAGTGAATGGGAAAAAGTGTTTAACAGACGGGTCCATAATGGTGTAAAAGTTTATATACAACGAATAGTATACACTCTTTTGATCTAAAAATTTATTTAATCCTTTTTGATCCTTAAAAGATTTTTTCTATTCAGTAAATTTTAATTAAAATATAAACAGGAAAAATGTTAGAATTTTGAAGGGTCCAAAATGGTATAAAAATTATATGAGTTAAAAGTACACCTATAACTTCCTGCTGATATCAGAATTATTTAATCCTTTTTGAACCTAAAAAGTTATTTATTGTTCAACAATTTTAACTTAAATATAAAATCAAGAAAAATATGTTGATACATATAAATAGAAAAAGAGTTCGTTGGACGGATCAAAATTTGGTATAAAGATACATATGGAATGAAAGTGTACACTCATAGTTTTCTTGTGGTATAAAACATTCTAAAACCCTTTTTGAACCTTAAAAGTTATTGTTTGTTCCACAAAATTAATTAAAAGAAAAAAAACCTGAAAATATCTTGAGAGTATTTTCATTAAAATGAAAAAAAAATGACAAATCGGTTCAAATATACCTTAAATTATATATGAAAGAAAAGTGTGCACTTGTAGCTTTCTTCTGGTACAAAAAAATTTTAAGCTCTTTTGACTCTTAAAAGTTGTACTTTGTTCAAAAATGTTTTTTAAGACACCATTATGAGTACTTTCATTCAAATGTAAAAGTTGTTCAACAATCAGGTGCAAACTAACCTAAAAGTATATATGAGAGAAAAGTGTACACTTAAAGCTTTCTTTTAGTAAAAAATTTCTTGAAAAGTTTCACTTCATTCAAAAAGTTTTAAATAAATCTTTAAAAAAAAATAGTAATATTTGTATATGAATTAAAAGTTTTCGTCCAATGTATTCAAAAGTATATATGGAGGTAATCTGTACACTTATAGCTTTCCTCTGGTATTAAAAATTTGTTAATGACTCTTGATCCTTCTAAGTTCTATTTAATTTAACTTTAAATTTTTTATAAAATATAGTATTTGACAAAAACTGTAATAATATCGTGGGAGTAACCGTGACAGTGACACATTATACGATTTCTAAAGGACTACAGTCCAAGGTTATAGAATAGGCCGATTAAAGCTAAGATAAACTATTTTTTAACTAATTTAATAAAACATTATATTATTTTATAAAATATTTTAAAAATATCTAACTTTTACAGTATGCCACGCCCACAATTGCGGATATTTTGATTTATGTTTTTTGCTATTTGAAATTCAATTTGTTTACTATTAAATGACAGTAATATTTCCAGCTGTGTATGCTTTGAAAAATCAATTGTTTTCTAGAAAGTAGAGGTCTTGAAATACATATATTATTTTTTTTAAAGCTTTGGAAAATTTGTGTTTTACAGCATGTCACGCCCTCAATATTTTGATCTGGATTTTTAGGCCACTTAAAATTTAATATGTCTGCTATTGAATGATATTAAAATATTTCAATCGGTGTTAAAGAAGTAATATTTTGTTAGTTAAAAAAAATACAATTTCTGAACCAACGTGGATTATGAAAAAAAAGAAAATTTTAAATCTTTAATCTGTTTAATCGAATACCTGCTGCATGGTGTTATCTTAAGATGATTATAATTTAATGATGAAAACCAGACACACATTAATCTTTATACATAAAATGAAAATAAGCTCCATGTTCCAAAAGTCTTTTATAAAGGTTGTAAAAATAATTAAAAATTTATTCCAATTTATCTTTTTTAAGAGTAAAAATGCTGGTTATAAATGACACAAGACCTCAAGGTAAGATTTTCCTAAGAAAACCTGAATATATATTAAAAAAAATTCTCTTACATTCTTTGTTCAAAATTAACAAGCTACAAAAAGGAAAATATTTGTTTGTTATCAAATCTTAAATAAATTATCCTCTTTTGTTGTTGATAATACAACAAAAATGTAAAAATTTTATTATTTAACAAAAATTCTTGTTTAAAAATTAAATAAACATTAAATTTTGTTTTCAACTTAACATGCTCACGGTTATTAAACACATTAACACAAGCTTAATAAGCTTTCACACACACACACAGTATTACTTGTTTCAGTAAAATCTACTCAAAAAATCACAAACATACAAATCACACACATAAACTCACATAAACAACCATAAATTACAGCATCAACATTTAAATTTTGAAAATGAAATTTGGCAAACAAACATTCATTCATTCATTCATTCATTCATTTTCATTTTATGTTTGCAAATTGTAATTCTTAGTAAAGAAGAAAAATTTATGCCAACCGTCAAACGGAAACGGATATAAAAAAGCTGCAATTATTTCACTATATAACAGTGTGTGTATGTGTATGTGAGTGTTTAAACTCACTGCGATTGTAAGTGACAACCTCCCTACCAACTTCGCTGCCGACCAAAAAGCATCATTCATCCATTTACTCACTTACTCAAGCATTTAATACCTGAAATAAGTCAATACATAATTACAGTTTATAAATATTAAATATAAAACAAAGATTCACTTTGCCTCTCACTCTCATCCTCTTTCTCTCTCTCTCTCCCTCTTTTTGCAGCTCACTTAACAACCCATACAAACAAGAAAAAAATATGAAAATATGAAAAAAATAAAAACCAAAATGACTGACTGAATGACTAACTGGATTTCCTGGAAACGGTTGTAAAATATATAAAAAGAAGCTTTTTTCTGTAGTGAATATTTGTTGATATATCTTCCGTTTATACCCTACACCATCAAAGATTATTATGAATTTGTGCAGATATTTGCAACGGCAGAAAAATAGTTTTAATGTCCGTCCTGTTAACTGTCCATGTAAAGCTTGTTCTCAAAGCACAAATAGCAGTTTTGAAGGAATCTAAATGAAATTTTTTACCAAAACCAATTCCCATTGAAATAGGTTATGATCGGGCCATTATTTCATATAGGTCCATTCAAATATCCACCGGGAATGGAGTTTTTAGTTCTAAATATAAAAGGATGTTAATTAGGTATTGCAAAAATTAGTCTTATTATATTCTTTAACGATGTGCCAAATTATATGAGGGTCGTTTCATTATTTCTCTTGGAAACTCATAAATGGCACATAAACGTGGTTCACAAAGTTTTCGTAGCAGTCAGTTGCAACCAACAATGTGGCGTAGGGTGTTACATCGTCGGGCTTCACCGAGTATGATATTTTTACTTTTTTATTTTTTTGCTCCTTTTTGTCTTTATGCTCTTCTGCTTTCCCCTTTCTCTCTCTCTGTCTCTCTCTTTCAGTCCCTTGGTTTCATTTATTAAGCTGCTTACAGGCGTTTAATTAAATTTAATGACTTTAATGTTGACACATGGAAAAAATACCCACAGCTAAATGTTTATAATTAAGTTATGCTATTATTGCTGTTTTCATTAATATTATTTTAAGGTTTTAACAATTTAAACACAAAAAATAAAAGTCTTATATATAAAAATTAACCCTCGTTTTAAGAAGATTTTAAAATTTTAAAAATATTTGACATTTTGTATACTCACTACTTTTTAGTTTACTTCGGGTTAAGATATTCTACTGCAATGTATTTAATTTTTATTATTTTCTTTTCATTTTAGGTGAGTTTTGAACTTAATTGAAATCTGTGTTTTAAAATATGAATATAAGAGTAAGTAATAAGTAATTTTTTCTCTTTATGGGAAATTGTAATAAAATTTTCTCTTAAATGAACTGAAAATATAAAATTTTTGAATTATTTTCCTTAACGAAGAATGTTTGAAAATTTTTTCCTTATAAAAAGTTTTTGAGAAATTTTCTCTTTATAAAAAGTTTTTGAGAAATTTTCTCTGTTTAGAAATTCTTTGAGAAAATTTCTTGTTTTTTTTTTTTTTTGTTTGAGAAATTTTCTCTTAAAAGAAAATTTTTGAGAAATTTTCTCTTAAAAGAAAATTTTTGAGAATTTTTCTCTTAAAAGAAAATTTTTGAGAAATTTTCTCTTAAAAGAAAATTTTTGAGAAATTTTCTCTTAAAAGAAAATTTTTGAGAAATTTTCTCTTAAAAGAAAATTTTTGAGGGATTTGCTCTTAAAAGAAAATTTTTGAGAGATTTTCTCTTAAAAGAAAATTTTTAAGAAATTTTCTCTTAAAACAAAATTTTTGAGAAATTTTCTCTTAAAAGACAATTTTTGAGAAATTTTCTCTTAAAAGAAAATTTTTGAGAAATTTTCTCTTAAAGAAAATTTTTGAGAAATTGTCTTAAAGGAAAATTTTTAAGAAATTTTCTTAAAGGAAAATTTTTAAGAAATTTTCTTAAAGGAAAATTTTTGAGAAATTTTCTCTTAAAAGAAAATTTTTGAGAAATTTTCTCTTAAAAGAAAATTTTTGAGAAATTTTCTCTTAAAAGAAAATTTTTGAGAAATTTTCTCTTAAGATAAAATATTTGAGAAATTTTCTCTTAAAATAAAATATTTGAGAAATTTTCTCTTAAGGAAGATATTTGAGAAATTTTCTCTTAAGAGAAGATATTTGAGAAATTTTCTCTTAAGAGAAGATATTTGAGAAATTTTCTCTTAAGAGAAGATATTTGAGAAATTTTCTCTTAAGAGAAGATATTTGAGAAATTTTCTCTTAAGAGAAGATATTTGAGAAATTTTCTTTTAGTAGTAAATTTTTAAAAAATTTTCAATTCGTTGAAAAGTTTGAAAAGATTTTCCTTTCAAAAAAAAAAAATTGGAAAAAAATTTCCCTTTCATTCACTTAAAAATCTTTTCATACAAAATGTTAAGGAAATTTTCAATTCATTGATTTTTTTTAATTTTTAATTTTAAATAAAATTTTCTTTTCAAATTTTATTTCCTCTAAAAAGAAATGTTCCGGTTTTAAAGAGTTAATTAGAATTAAACTTTAATAAAATGAATTTATTTTATTATGATATTTTTTGTTGCAAACCAAATGTGGCACGTGGAGCAAAATTTATTTGCTTTTTCTTACCTTCTGTTATTCTTCCTCTTCTTCGCGCTAAAGTTGCATAAATCAAGGTCATTTTTATAAACAATTCTTTGACTATTTAATGCAGCACAAGCAGTTGTTGCTGTTGTTATGGTAGTTGTTGTTGTTTTTGTTGCAGTTGATGATGACTATGATAATGATGTGATGCCGTTCCATTTGCGGAATTTAAATTGTTTTTTCCATCCAAAACTGCAGTTGTAATTTAATAAATAATCAAAAATATTGAATAAGAAAAATTGCAGCAAAGAATTTAAATTTTCCTTTATTTTATGTAAATTTCCGCAATTTGAAAGAGAAATTAAAAAAATATTTCTCTCTTTGTCTTTTATTACAAAGAGATATTTACGTTTTTTTTTTGTTATTTATGAGAGAAATTTATTAGAAATGAGTAGAAAAATAAAATTTATGAAAATTGTTATAAAATTGAATGATTTTTTGTTACGTGTTTCGTATTTTTTCACTTTAATTTATTTTATTATTTTGGGCATTAAGCCAGCGAAAAGAAAACCGCTGGTTTGGTAGTATGGTTTCCTGCCTCTCTCTCTCTCCCTTTCTCTCTTTTGCTTAAATGCATGTGCTACAGTGCAGCAATTTAACTGTATTGGTTCGTAATAATGTGGCCTTTTTTGGGTTTTTTTTCTTATTCACTTTCTCTCTTTCTCTCGTTTCCTTGTTAGTTTTTCAAGGAAAAGGTTGCATTACATGATGACTGGTTTGTAATTATAATTATCATATTAAAAATTTAAACAAAACTCTTGCAATTTCATTTTTAATGGCCAACTTGTGTTACACAAGTTATAAAGGAGAGACAAAATAAAAAAGTTGAAGTAAAATATTCATTTAGTTTTAGTTTAGTTAGTCAGTCTTTTCTAGTATTCTTTGCCAAAAATAAATCTACTAGTCATTTTCATTATAATTTTTCCAGGATGCTCCAATGACCACCAAACTTATACCACAAAAAATATTTCAAAGGAGAAAAAACATTGGTGGCCAATAAATGAAATTTAATTACAATGACCTTGATTTTGGGGGTTATTGTGAGATAAATGTAATAGAAAAAATATCTTATTTAAATTAAATATATTTTCAGGAATTCATATCTGTGATGTAAAATCCTAAAAAGGCATTTTTTTATTAATTATACGCTCCAGTGAATTTATTGTTGTTAACAGCAAGAAAAGAGAAAAAATTCATTTATTTCAAAGAAAAACATTTTTTCCTAGAAAAAGAAAAAATAATTAAAGCGCATTGTGATTCCAAAATTTGTATACAATTCAATAACAAACATATTGAATTTAAAATAGGAAATAGTTGGAATCATAATATTCATTTATAAGGGCATGACATGCTGCTAAAGACAGATGTTTTAGTTTTTTTCATTGGAAAACTTCATTCCAAAAAATTATTTTTTCTAGAAAGAAAAGATTTTTTCAGAACACACTGACTTCTGAAATTTATATGCCGTTCAAGGGTAAAATTGTTGAATTTAAAGCAACCAAAAAATTACATCAGAATATTTGTAATTGTGGGCGTGGCATGCTGTTCAAGACAGATGTTTTAAAATATATGACATAAAAAATGATTAATTTACACTTCATAACTTAAATTAAATTTTTTCAGTTACATAAGTGGACCAATAGCTCTTTGAGGCAGTCAAAAAATTAAATCAGAATATTCGTTAATGTAGGCGTGGCATGGTGGCAAAAAGCTTTTTTAATTAATGAAAAGCAAATGATCATTACTTGAATTCTATTAAAAATAATGGACCAAATTTATACAGTTATTTAGGTAGCACAATAGAGCTTTAAGTATGATATCATGTGTCACTGTCACGTTTATAACCACGGTGTTAAAATGCTTTTCTGAAATGCTGTACTTTTTTAAGAATTAAAGTTAAATTAAATAGAACTTTTGAGTAGAAAGTAGATGGAGAACTTGTTGTTCTGAAAAAAAAGAAAGCTATAAACATAAACTTTTCACTTATATATATTAAAGGGCAGTTTGGACCCGTTGGTTAAACACTTTCTTTGCTTAATTCAGACAACTCTTAAAATGTTTTGGAAGTACATTTTTGAGCAAAGTAGAACTTTTAAGGCTCAAAACACTCTTAAAAGCTCATTCGACAATTTTGTCGGTTACAAAGGCGGGATGAAGGAGTTTAAGAAACGCTATATTTTTCACTGTCAATTTTACACCCACGGTTTCACCCAAAGTTTCTCATCAAAGTTGTCGAAGGTAATTACAATTTGTTATTGTTTTAAATTAAATTTTTGAACCAAGTATAACTTTTAAGGTTCAAAAGGGGTTAACGAATTTTTTTGTACCAGAGGAAAGATACACATGTAAACTTGATTGATATATACTTTAGTTATACTTGTACCCATATATCGAACAACTTGTACATTTGAATAGAGGGTCTTAAAGAAGCGTTTATACTAAAAGAAAGCTATAAATATACTCTTTTTTTCTCATATATAATTTTAATTTATGTTTGGACCCATCTGCCGAACACTTTGCCTTTTTAAATGAAAAAGCTCCAAATAAAATTTGTTGAAACCAGTATAACTTTTAAGGTTCAAAAAGGGTTATAGAATTGTTCATACCAGAAGAAAGCTAAAAGTGTATACTTTTATACCATTTTGGGCCCATTTGTCGAACTCATTGAATATAAAATTTCTCAATACTTGTTGCTTTTTATGTCTGATTAAAACAAAAAAAAGCGATCAGTTTTGAAGATATCCTGAAGAAATTTGGTCCCCCTTGTAAGACCTCCTCCTAAAATCGCTTTAAATGGCATAAATCTTAATACAAAATTAACATCATGTTTATATGTGTTATAATTAGGATATATTAAGGTAGAAATTACTTTTCCAAAATATACGAGATTCAGTCCATTATTTCCGATATCTTCTAAATAAAGCGAATGAAAAAATGAGTTAAATCTCATTAAGATTTAAACATGGAAACATGATTTAAGAGTCACTATGTGGTAAAAGAGATTAAATAGTTGGATTCGTTATCCTGCATATAATCAGAAGGTAAGAATTTCCTTAAAAAAATTCTACAAAATATCAAAAGTTGATTTTAATTAAAACAAAATCTCAGAAAACTTCAAACTTTTATCTGTCCGTCAAAAATTTTTTTTTCATTTTTTACTAAAGAAAAACGATTTCGTGCTGCTTTCTATTTTTTAGAATTGCAGTTATTTTCCTTAAATTTCATTTATCTGAATTCTTTTAAAAACAAAAAAATATTTACAAAATTTTATTTTACCCTCAATAAAGTCCATTATGTGAAAATTTGTTGTCTCTCCTCTGAAACTATTTTACAAATTAGTTTTCTACACTTCAGCTCTAGAAGTTTTACGTAAATAAAGAGAATTTAAAACTACCACAATTACAAAAAAAAAAAAAGAAAAAATCGCAACAGTAAAATAAAGTTTGTTTTACTCTAATATACTTTCAGAGACAACCACAAAGTGCATAAATAAACTTTGGATTAAATTCCATAACAGAGAAACTACTTAAAAGCTTTAAAAGCCAAAATTTAAAATAAAATGAAGCTAAAAGAAAGCAAATGAGAATGCTTTATTCGGTATATTCCGAATTTTTAATACCCTTCATCATATATTCGTGTGAAGTAAATACGTTATGTTTCGTACATGCACTTTCACAAACCCATATAATATTTAAACATTTTACTCAAATATAACACAGAAACACTTAATGAGTAATTAGATATGTTATACTTGTAGCTATAACTTTTTTTACTGAACCGATTTTAATCATTTTGGCGAAATTTCATTCTAATTGTTTTGACTTATAGTTGACAATTTTACGAAAGTTCTTTGCTTGAACTAAGAGATATCGGTCATGTCCTTTTTAATAAACTTCACCGATTTTGCTGAAATTCCGTAGGACCATAACAAATACTTAGTGCAAATTTCATTGAGCACTATCACATTTTGTGGATGTGAGTGTTCCAATTCCAGACTGAAGAACATATCTAAATCGACTCAGATTTTAATTTGATGCAAGAATATACATAAGATAACCGTTACACACAGCCTGACAAAGTGAATATACCCTCTTCACTACTTTTGGTGGTGGAGGGTATAAAACTCAACAAAATACCAACAACAAAAGTGTATAAAATAACAACAACATGAAATGGCTTATAACGATAAATAAGCGAAAAATACATATAAACGCTTTTTCAATTTTTAATAGCGAAATAAAAATTATAATAAAAACAATAACAAAACAAGCAATAAAATCACAGCAAAAATAAGCATTAATTCAATTACTGTATGCACTTGCACACATACACACGCACTCACACTCACCAACACGATTTTGTTTTTGTCTCTGTTGAACTAAACTCTTTTTCCCCCACCATTTGCAACTCCTTCACATATTTATTTAGAAACCGTTTCTCTATATATTTTCCTTAGAGTTCAAGAGTTGACTTAAAGCTAAAGCGTGCATTCACGCTAGATGGGGAAGAGAGACAGAGGCAGAGAGAGGGAGAGTGAGAAAGAACATATTTAACCAAGAGTTTAATTAAAATCTATTTTCATATTCAACAACCTGTTTGTTTGTTTTTTTTTTATTTTTAATGTCATTTTTCTCGGATTTTTTCTTTTTGCATTAAAAACTAAAATGAATTAAATTCTCAGCAAAAGAATTCAATATAAAATTTATTCTTTGAAAATATTAAAAAATTGTATTAGAAAAAGAACAAGAGAAGAAAAAATTTTAAATCAAAATTCTTTTTAAAACGCTAAATTATATAGAAAATTGTCTGTAAAATCAGAGAAAAAAAATTCTATAAACTTGGAATTTAAAGAAAATTTCTATAAAAATAAAATTTTTAAAGAAAATTTTCTATAAAAATAAAATTTTTAAAGAAAATTTTCTATAAAAATAAAATTTTTAAAGAAAATTTTCTATAAAAATAAAATTTTTAAAGAAAATTTTCTATAAAAATAAAATTTTTAAAGAAAATTTTCTATAAAAATAAAATTTTTAAAGAAAATTTTCTATAAAAATAAAATTTTTAAAGAAAATTTTCTATAAAAATAAAATTTTTAAAGAAAATTTTGTATAAAAATAAAATTTTTAAAGAAAATTTTCTATAAAAATAAAATTTTTAAAGAAAATTTTCTATAAAAATAAAATTTTTAAAGAAAATTTTCTATAAAAATAAAATTTTTAAAGAAAAATTTTCCTATAAAAATAAAATTTTTAAAGAAAAATTTTCCTATAAAAATAAAATTTTAAAGAAAAATTTTTCTATAAAAATAAAATTTTAAAGAAAAATTTTTCTATAAAAATAAAATTTTAAAGAAAAATTTTTCTATAAAAATAAAATTTTAAAGAAAATTTTTCTATAAAAATACAATTTTAAAGAAAAATTTTTCTATAAAAATACAATTTTAAAGAAAAATTTTTCTATAAAAATACAATTTTAAAGACAAATTTTTATAAAAATAAAATTTTAAAGAAAAATTTTTATAAAAATAAAATTTTAAAGAAAATTTTCTATAAAAATAAAATTTTAAAGAAAATTTTCTATAAAAATAAAATTTTAAAGAAAATTTTCTATAAAAATAAAATTTTAAAGAAAATTTTCTATAAAAATAAAATTTTAAAGAAATTTTTTATTAAAATAAAAATTTAAAAAAAAAATTTTCTATAAAAATAAAATTTTAAAGAAATTTTTTATTAAAATAAAAATTTAAAAAAAAAATTTTCTATAAAATAAAATTTAAAAAAATTTTCTATAAAAATAAAATTTTAAAGAAATTTTTTAATAAAAATAAAAATTTTAAACAAAATTTTTTATAAAAGTAAAATTTTAAAGAATTATTAAAATAAAATTTTAAAGAAAATTTTCTATAAAAATAAAATTTTAAAGAAATTTTTTTATAAAAATAAAAATTTTAAAGAAATTTTTCTATAAAAATAAAATTTTAAAGAAAATTTTCTATAAAAATAAAAATTTTAAAGAAAATTTTCTATAAAAATAAAATTTTAAAGAAAAATTTTTCTATGAAATAAAATTTTATGAAAATTCTATGAAAATAAAATGTTAAAGAAAATTTTTTATTAAAATAAAAATTTTAAAGAAAATTTTTTATAAAAATAAAATTTTTAAAGAAAATTTTTTATTAAAATAAAAATTTGTAAAGAAAATTTCATATATATATATATTTTTTAAGAAATATTACGATTAAAATTTTTACGATTAAATTTTTACGAAAATTTTCGAAAAAAAAATAAAATTTAAAAAATTTTGACAAACATTTTATAAAAACAAAACAGCTGGGCCAAGTTTGATGAAATTTTCACAGAATGATCACAATATACCCAAAAGTAACTTAAGCTATATAAAACTCCGTTAGGACCTCCAATATAACGCAAATATTGATTATCGATTATCTAAAGAATTATACAAGCGAAAGTTTGAAATTTGGTCTAAATCACATTCTCAAGGATCTGTTTTATAAGACAAAATGTAGGACAGATAGGAGCAAGGGAGGGGGTATCCCCCATACAAATCCCATCATGATTATAGAATATCGAAAATACTACAACAGCTAGAATTTTCAAATCTTGTTCCTTGATAATAAAGTCTCTGGTTTAAAGTCACTAAGTGTGTCGTCCGTCTGTTTGTCGTTTTAACATTTGAAATTATCTTCCTTTTGGCCTGGAATATAAATAATTCAAAACTTTTATTCTGTCATTTTCACATTCTATAACAGCCTTTTTTTCATATTTCACTCTTTTTACCGGGCACAATCAGTTCTTTTTACTTGTTTTTGCGGTTGTGGGTGAATTTGTAAACCAAGAAAATTGTTGAAATCGTTATGATTTACGTCAGTTAAAGTAGAATAAAATAGCAAAAAAATAAAAATTCAACATCATAAATAAAAAACCGCCCATTTGAATACTAGTTAACAGAGAAAAGCACACACATACACATACAGAAACATACACAGTTAAACAAAATTATAATACATACAACTACATACTCATGGATATATTAAGTAAAAATACATGATGTATTTCAAGCGGAAGTTACTGCACAGACGCATTCTAACACTTATATACATACACATTTAACATAAAGATTTACATATACTCACACACATACATCTATATTATGTATGGATTTGTGTTTGTTCAAATGAAAAAGTCCTTTGGCTATTATTTTAACATTGAACAAGACTCAGCACGTGTTTTGCTTAAAAATACAATTCAACTTTAATGCAATTTATTATGTTGTTGTTGCAGAATGAGTTTTAGTATGTGTGTAAGTGTGTGCATCTGTTTGTGAGTGTGTGTGTGTGTGTGTGTGAATGTTTGTTTACATACACTTGTTACGTATATTTTACTCTTTATTCTGTTGATTTCCTTCTTTTACTTTAGATTTGTCAAGTTCAAGTAAAACTTTTGTCCATCAACATACACACACTAACACTCACTCTCTCTCACACTCATACTCTGTTTCCTGTTTGTTTGTTGCAACAATTCAAGTTCATTTTCATGAACGCATGTTTCCATATTTCGTATATTTTCATATTCGTGCTAACAAATTGATGCCTTTTTCTTCTTCGCAAAGAATTAAAAGGAACTTTACTGAAATAAATTTGTAAACCAGAAATCTTGAAAGATTTCAAGAATTCTAAGAACTAAAGAACAATTGAAATTAAAAAATAAAATTTAATAGAAATACTTTTTTATACCCTGCACCACCACAAGAAGAAATCGCCTAAGATCCCATAAAGTATATATATTTTTGCATTAAATTAAAATCTGACTTGATTTAGCAATGTCCGTCTGTTTGTTATTGGAACGTTCACATACACCATAACTAACAGAGCTCAATAAAGCTTATTATTAGTATTTGTTATAGTCCTAAGAATTTTCCTATTTAAAACCAGCAGTTCCTTCATTTTAAAAAATATAGACCGATATCTGAGTCCAAAAATTATCAAAATCGATTAAGAAGATAAAAAGTTATAGCGAAACATGTAACTAATTTTTGACTCATTAAAGTCATAATAAAGAAAAACGTTTATATATTGCGTACGTTTGTGAGTGTGTTTGATCAAATATAACGTATTTATTTTTAGTGGAGGGTATAAAAGATTCGCTTAGCCGAGTATTGGTTTTAATTGAGATCCTAAGAACCCGATTTTATAAAAAAAATTCTTTAAATTCTGATTCTAAAAAAAATAAATTCTAAATTTCTTTAATTGTTATTGTATTGAATTTTTCCATCAATTTTATAAAAATCATTTTCTTTAAATTGATTTTATATTCTGTTTTTATAGGAAAATTCCTTTTAATTCTGATTTAATGAAAAATTACTTTTAGTTGCGATTTTAAAGAAAATTTTCTTTAAATTCTAATTTTCTTTGAATTAGAATTTAGTTAAATTTTCCTTAATATCTGATTTAATAAAAAATTATTTTCAAATTTTGATTTCGGTAAAAATTCTTTCAATTTTGATTTAATATATATTTATTCTTAATCTCAAAAAAAATTCTTTAAATTCTTAATGTATAGAAAATTTTCTAAATTATAGTTTAAGTAAAATTTTCTTTAAATTATGAATTTTTAGTCGATTTTCTTTAAAATATAATTTTATAAAAAAATCTTTAAATAACGATTTTTTTTTAAATTTATTATTAAAAAAAATTCCTTTCAATTCTGATTTATTACAAATTTTTTTAAATTTTTTGTAAAAATTTTTCTTTAAAGATTTTATTTTTATAGATTTTTTTTTTAATTTTGGTAAATTATTTTTAAAATCATATCCTTGTTTTCCTTCTTATGGAAGAAGGTCATTTCCGGTTTTGACATTGTCCTTAAACATTTAAGTCATTGAGAATTATTTACTGTTATGTAACTGTTACTATCAAGGCGATTATTTGTCTATTTTACACATGTTACACTTATTTATTATTTCTCTGCTCTCTTGTTCTCTTAATTACAACAAACTTAATGAAATATTCATATCATTTTTCATATTTTCAATTTTAAATAAAATAAAAAAGTATGTGTGTGTGTGTATGTTTGAATGTTTTTATGTATGTATTATGTATGTGAATTTATGTATGTATGTATGTATGTATGTATGTATGTATGTATGTATGTATGTATGATGTATGTATGTAATTATGAATATATGTATGTATGTAAGTATGAATGTATGTATGTATTTATGTGTGTATGTATGTATGTATGTATGTATATATGTATCTATGATGTATGTATGTATGTATGTAAGTATGAATGTATGATAATGTATTTATGTAATTATGAATGTATGTATGATTTATTTATGTAAGTAGGAATTTATGTATGTATGTATGTATATATATATATATATATATATATATATATTATATATATATATATATATATATATATATATATATATATATATATATATATATATATATATATATATATATATTTTTGTATGTATGTATGAATGTATTTAACATAAGAATTCCAAAACGGCTGAACAAATCTTGATGAAATTTTCATAGAATGATCCTAATAAACCCGAAAAGAACAAAAGCTATACAAAATTCCGATAGGACCAAGGAGAGCGTAGCCACTGCACAAAGCAAATATTGATTATCGAATATCTAAAAAAACTTCAACAGCGAAAGTTCTTAAATTTGGTCTCAACTTCTTCTCAAGTAACTGTTTTACTAGACAAAATTTAGAATGGATAGAACCTAAGAGATGGATGCCCACAATACAAATCAAAACAGCGCGAGTTCTCAAATTTTGCCCTAATTACTTTCTCAAGGATCTGTTTTATCATCGAAAACGTAGCCTAGATAGGACCAGGGAGAGAAGTATTCCTCATTTTTGTGCAGCAAAACGTACCGGATAAAGTTAGTTTTACATAAAAATACAAAATTTATTTTAGTTTTGGCTGTAAATTTTGTAATTTATTTTAAATTAAAAAAATATTTGGCATTAAAATCAAATTTCTGTTTTTTAAAGGTAAAAGAAATTTTAATTTATTTGTTTTACATTTAACTTCCTTTTTAGTCTCTCGTATTTTTTTTTCTTCCTTTTTGAGTTTTTAATAAACGTTTTATATATTTTTTGTTAAAATTGATGCTGCTTTTATTATTGTTGTAGTTTTTGTTGTTGTCCTTTTGCTGTTATATATTTGTTGTTGTGTTGAGTTTTGCCAATGACATCCAAGGTTGAGTTGAAGGCTAATTGTTTAAGGATACTCATTCTGCATATTCTTCGTTTTTTCCACTCTCATTCTCTTTCTCTCTTTCAATTTTAGTTTTATTTATTTTTTTACTTTAGTCACCAATTGTTTTTATAATTTATCCTAGAAATTTTAAAACTTAAACTCACACACACACATATATATATTTACACACATTTACAATTATTTATTAATGTGTGTAAATGTTTGCATAAGTGTAAATTTTGTAAAGTAAAAATTGGTGTGTGTGTGTGTGTGTATGTTGGTAGAATTTTTTTACATTCTTTGTTTATGATGGTGACAATGATGATGATGTTGGTTGGTTGATGTTGGTGATAATGAAGGTTGTATTAGAATACAGTTAGAATTATAATTCTGTTTGTAAAGTACAAGGACATTTATTTTTCCTCTTTTATTATTATTAACACATGAAAAACTTTTCACTCATCTGCGTGAAGAACAAACAAACAAACATTTTGTTAATTTAAAGAAACTTGTTAATTAAACATTTTTTTAAAGTTAAATTATGAAGCACAAGTTTTCCTTAATTACCGACATATTTTCTTATCATTAAAGTTGTTTTTTCCGTTCTTTTTTAATACAACAAAAACAATGGGCTTCTTAAAGGAAAAAAAGCAACCACAACAACGACAACACATCCCTCAAGATTAATTTAGACACATCATCTTAATCGCAGCGGTTAATTAATAAAAATGAAAAAACAAATAACAGAAAAAATCAATAAAAGGAAAAAACAAGAACAGAAACAACAAATGAAACAAATTAATGATACAATTTTTTTTGCAGTAAAAACAACAAAGTTCAGTAATCATTCAATGACACCAAATGTTATTTATACGAAAAACCCTGCAGTTCTGAATTTTCTTAAAATTTTTGATTTTAAAGAAAATTTTCTTAAAATATTGATTTTTTTTAAATTCTGATTTTATAGAAAAAAATCTCGAAATTTTGATTTTAGAGAAAATTTTCTTTAATTTTCGATTTTAGAGGTTTTTTTTGGATGTTGATTTTAAAGCAAATTTTCTATAAGTTTGGACTTTACAGGAAACTATGTTTTTAAATTTTGAGAAAATTAAATTTTAATTTTATAGAATACTAGTTAAGAACCGGTGCGCTTCACCGCCTTATAAAGTGGGTGGTAACCCTTCTCATGGTCCAATTCGTCCTTCATTTTTGCCAAACAAAAATATCCTTGGGAAAGTGATTGGAACCAATTTGAATCCTCTCGCTTTTACAGTCCTTTAGATATTCAAAAATTAATATTTAATATTTTAATTAATTTAATTAAATTTTAATGAAATTTAAATTATATTTAATTACTTTTAAATTTAATGAATCCATATTTGAATTAATATTTTCTTTTTATAGAGGTACCTTTTTCTTTGATCCTACCGGTTCTATATTTTGATCAGTTAATTTCTTTGATAAAGTGGTTAAAATCAAATTCGATAATTCTCGCTTTAATTGTTATTTAAATATTCGACGGTCAATATTTGTCTTTTATGAGGGCTACCTCCTCCCCTGATCCTATCCGTATCACATTTTGCCTGGTAAAAAAGTTTCTTGAAAAAGTTGTTAGGACCAAATTTTAAAATTCTCGATGAAGTGGTTAATTAGATATTCGATGAGGGGTATCTCTCCCTCCTGCACCCCTCGAAATTTTTTATAGCCTATTTACTTTCGGGTATAATGGGATTATTCTGTGAACATTCTGCAAAATTGGTCCAGTAGTTTAGCTGTCTATAAGTTCCAAACAGACGAACAAACACAGATTCACTTTTATATATAGATTTTCTTTAAATTATGATTTTAGACAAAAATTTTTTTAAAGAAAATTTTCTTCAATTTTGATTAAAAAAATAAATTCTGATTTTAATAGAAAATTTTCTTTAAACTTCGATTTTAGTTAAAATTTTCTTTGAGATTTGATTTTAGAGAAAAATTTGATAAAAATAGAAAATTTCTTTAAATTTTTTATATTTTTATATTTCTGATTTTAAAGAACATTTTCTTAAAATGAATTTTATAGAAAGTTTTTCTTCAAATTCTAATTTTACAGAACTTTTGTTGAATTCTTATTTTAATAAAATTTTTCTTAAAATTCCAATTTTTGTAGAAATTTTTCTTAAAATTCTAATTTTACAAAAAATTTAATTTGAATTCATATTTCATAGATATTATTTTGGAAATATGTTTTTATAAAAATATTTTTAAAATTAAAATTTTTGAGAAAAAAAATTTCTTTCAATTTTGACTTTAGAAAAATTTTTTTTTTAATTCTGTTTTTAAAGAAAATTTTCTTAATATTTTACTTTTATTGAATTTTTCTTTCAATTCATTTTAATTTTAAAGAAAATTTCCTTTGAAAATTTTGTTTTTATAGAAAAATTTTCAAAATTTTATTTTTATGAAAAAATTTCTTTAAAAATTTCGTCTTTAGGGAATTTTTTTCTTATCTTATTATTATCGATACATGAAGGATTTAACTTGTTCTTTCTTATTTGATAGTATGAGTAAAAATGTCTTTTTAAGTATAAGTGCAAGTACGTCAGTTCATGTATGTTTGTGTATATTTTGTTTATGTATGTGTACATGTGTGTGCTTGTATGACATACACACACATACATTCATACTTATAAAAACACATTTTTACAAAAGAAAACAAAGAGACAAAATTTATTCAATGTCTGCATTATTATTTTTTTTTTTTTTTGTTAATGAAAACAAAATTGAGAATAAAATTAATGAAAATCAAAAATTAATAAAAAAATAAATTATTAAACTTCATTATTATTTTATTTTTAATGAAAATTTTTTATTTTACTAGGAAAGAATTACAAATCAATGGCATTTTAAATATTTATAAATTTATATTGACAATTTTTTTGAAAATAAATTAAAATGCCATTTGAAACCCAACGATTCATCGATTCATTTGTTTGTGCAAGCGATTTTAAATTTTTTATGTTGTCATGTCATTAATTTTTTTGTTCCATTTTCACTTTTATGTTTTAGATGCTTTTTTTGTTGTATATGAATATTATTATTGTTGTTGTTATCTCAATTCAATTTGTCCATGCATATTAAAATCATTGTGTGAAAATAAAACTCCCACTCAACGTCATTGTCATCAACAGTTAAGGAGAATGTGAGAGCAGCATCATCGACAATGTCATCAACAGTAAAGGAAGCAGCAACAGCAGCAATATCATCATCATACACCAACACTAACAACAGTTAAAAAGTATTGTTGTTATTGAATTTACATTAAAAGCAATTTTGTGTTCATATTCAGTTAATGATATTTTTCTCACACACAAACACACAGACACATACGCACACTGACTTTCATTCTCATATAACGTTTATACAGTCATAACTACAACTAATAAATACCCACACACGCACTTTCTCTCTCTCTCTCTCATTCCATTATGTCTTAATATCGCAAAGTTTAAAATTTCTTTAGTGTCTTACAGTGGTTCAGAATCCTATTTTTAAGGAAATTTTTAAAAGATTTTTTTCCTTCAGAATCGATTCAGAAGTTATGCTGAAACTTAAGACCAAAAATAAACGTTTGATTCGTTTTATAGAATTTAGTACGAAAATATTTTTATAATATGAAGCATAATAACATGGTCCAATAAACCCAACTATTTAGTACCCCATGCCATATAATAGACTGTATATGGCAGCTATCCGAAATTAAGACCGATTTTCCTAGAAACTGGTTCTGTGATTTCAGATTTAATAAAACTTAATTCCATTGAATATTATTATTCTAACATTCATGTGAGATTTATTAATATTTAAATGATTTTTCACAGTGATCCTGTATGAAAGGTATGGGCGATTTGAGTCCGATCTTATATTAGGTAACTGTGCCAATTTTCCTCAATATATTTTCAAAATTGGACCCTAAAACTTTATCACCATTGAAATAAATCAAATAAAAACTTCAAAAATTTTTGGAAAGTATCTTCATTAAAATGGATGAATTGTTCAACAAATGTACCCAAACCTAAGTCAAAGTATACATCATAAAATTTTTACACTTATAGTTTTTCATTATTTTTTCATTACCTCTAGACCCTCCAAAGTTTTAGACAAAATTTAAATGAATCAAATTAAAACTAAAAATATGAAATTATTTTCATTAAAATTGAAAAAAATGTTAAACAGATGAATCCAAACATAGGTCAACGTATATATCAAAGGTAAGTGTACACTTGTAACTTTCTTATGATACTGCAATTTGTTTAATAGCCCTTTCCCCTTAAAGGTTCTAATTCATTAAAAATGTTAATTAAAACGAAAAAAATTTTAAAAAATTGAGGTACTTTCATTGAATTAAAAACAATGTTCTTCAGATGGATCAAAACATATACGAAATTATATATGGAATAGAAATATACACTTGTAGCTTTCTTCCGATATTTAAATTTATTCGATACCTGTTGACTCTCCAGTGTAATACTGTGTTCAAAAAGTTTATTTAATCAAATAAAAACTTAGAAACATAGATGTTCTCTCATTAAAATGAAAAAGGTGTTCAGTAGATGGATGCAAACACTACTAAAACTACATATGGAAGAAAAGTGTACACTTACAGCTTTCTTGTAGTAGATTTCTTTTTTCAATATCTCTTGACACCGAAGAGTTCTACTTCGTTCAAAACTTTTAATTATTGAAGTACTTTTATTAAAATAAAAAAAGCGTTTAACATATGGAACCAAACATGACATAACTACTACTATATATGGAATAAAAGTATACACTTATAGCTTTCTTCCATCACTAAAATTTGTTTAACACCCTTGGACCCGCAATAGTTACACCTTGTTTAAAAATTTATATGATTTTTTAAAATATGGACGAACTTTCAAGAAAAAGGTGTAAACATATGGATCCAAATATGTACCAAGGTATATATGGGAGAAAGATTTGCACTTATAGCTTTCTTTTGGTATACAAATTTGTTCTATATTATTTGATCTTTAATAGATCTACTGGGTTTAAAATTTTTAATTATATCAAAAACTAAAAATTTGGCAGTATTTCAGTTCAAATAAAAAATGTGTACAGCGGATGGGCTCTAAAGGGTCCTGAGATTATATATAAAAGAAAAATGTACATTCAAAGCTTTCTTTATTATATAGAATAATTTAAAAGCTTTTAACTCTCTATAGTTTTATTCCTTTAAACTTTAAATTTCAAAAAAATCTAGTGTCTGAGCTAAATGTCCACAGCACTGTAAGTGCTATGTAAACGGTACCATGTCTCAAGATATTATTTGTGAAAAATAATATTTGTTAATTTTAATTGAGGGATTTCAATAATAATCATTTTCATTTAATCAAATTAGAAAAATCGTACTTTATGAAATAAATTTAAAAATGTATGTTTGAAAGCTTGCCACGCCCTCAATTGCCCATATTTTGAATTAAGTGTTGGACTAACTTACATACATTCGACATGTTTACTATAAAGTGGCGTAAAATTTCCGGAAATCTGTCTCAACAAAAAAAATTTAAATAATTTTGTTCTACAAGAATTTACTGTCTTTAACCACTGTTTCACCATTAATATTCCATTTGTTGTTGTTGTTGTTTTTGTCATTTCTTTTTTTATTATTGTTATTTTCTTTGCTTCTTATCTTAACTCAAGAATTAACACAAGCATACAAATTAGACGTGAATGGCATTTAAATACTATTAAAAACAAAATGGTTGTTATTTCTAAAGCTTTTTTTTTCTTTTTCATTTTTTTCTTTTTGTGTTTTTGTTGTCATTTTTCTTAGGAAAATTAGAGTATGAAAAATAAAATACAAACCAAAAAGCAAAAAAGAATAAAGAACAAAAGAAAACAATAAGAAAAATGATGTTGTTTAATAAATGCAGGATAAAGGAAGTGATGATGGAGTGAATGAGGAGGGAAGGAAAGGCAGACAAGTTTTCATTTAATACTTAAAATACATAAAATGGTTGTTATCAGTTGTTGTTTTCAACTTTTATTTTAGCCAACAATTTCTTTTGTTTTTTTTTTTTTTTTTTTTTTTTTTTTGAATTTTGTTACAAACACTTCAAATATAAATTATTAACACACACATACATACACATACACACACTTAAATAAATATATGTAAACATGCACACATCAAAGTGGCATAATGCTAATGTTATACGCATTCAGCATTTTAAAGTATGTGTGAGAGAGCATCCATGTAGGTGTTTGCGTGTGTGTGTGAGTATAAAGAAAATTAGCTTTATGAAAATAAGAGAACAAAAATATAAAAGGATATGTTGCGGATATATATCCTTTTGTTTAATTCATAAACACGTTTGTTTGTATTAAAAGCGAAAAACAAATTCACATTTGATTAAAGAAATTTAGAACAAAAAATTCGTTTTTGATCGGAAATTTTTAAAGGATTTTCGAAAATTTGTTTTTAATGAATTTTTTATTAAATTTATTTTTCCAAAGAATTTTTATACAAAAAGGACATTTTTTTTTTTAAGTAAAATCTTAATATTTAAACTTTAATAAAAGGAAGCGAATAACGATATTTATTGAAAAATGTTAATATGACATATATGTACTTCTTGTCCATATTCGCGACGATTAAAAAGATTCCCTGTTTTCCATGCAGAAAAAATCAAAAAATCCCAATCTGCATAAATCATGTTTAAAAATTTGATTTTATCACTAAAATAAATACCCTGTCATCAAGGTAGATCGAGGGCCTTTTTTGAAGTGTTTACATATCTCTTCGGGGATTTAAGAACTTGTCAAAAAACGTTATTATTGTTTAAATTGACCAATTTTTGAAGGGACTTTTGCCACAAATCCATCCTTTATAAAACATTAAAAATTCTAATGTTTAGAGCTAAACGAAATGATTCTATCAGTGAATAAAAGTTGCCACCTTTTTGAAAAAATCACAAAAAATTCAATATTTTTTCAAAGCATAATTTTTTGGATTAATATAACTTTTTATCGGATTCATATAATTATGTTGTTATTGCATCGATCGAGATTTGCAAAGATTATCAATACACACAATTTCTTTTTTGTTAATTCCAAAATGAATATTTGTCGAAATTTTTAAAAATCAACATTCATGAGATAATCAACTTTGTAGGGTCACCGACTAAACTACTTACGAGATAGGGACTTATAGTTCTCTAAATCAACAAATACGTCAGATTTAATCAGGTGAAATGTGGAATTAAACTTATTTCTATGGCGGTGCAAAAGTTACAGAACTTTTTCCAAAGAAAAATATTTGGCGACACACTGTGTGTTCTAATCACCTGAGGCCTCCTAAAGTATACACACTAAAAATATGATCCAACTCTCAGATACTCTCAGATATTTTGAATTCACTGCCTGTTTTAACATAACAAGTTCTCACATTTCAACAACATTTGCCGATTGTTTTATTAACCCAACTTCGGTTGATTGTTTTAACATTTTGAGTTCGCTCGAGTTTTTTTGTCACAGCAAATTCGGTTGGACGTTTTACACAGAGCGACTTCGGCTGACTGTTACAAAATAACATAGTTTTTGGGACAATATTATACCTGGCGATTATTGTGGACTGTTATAAGACATCAAATTCGACTGACTGTTCTAATATAGCAAGTTCGTTTGACTGTGGCTTCGGCTAACGATTTCGACACAGAATCTTCTGTCAGCTGTTTTAACTCAGAGAATATGGCAAAAGATTGTAAGTCATTTTCTTGAAGAACACAGTGATTTCGGTTAATTGTGTGAATATAGCTATTACTCTTGACTGCTTTAGCAGTTTAATTTTTACAATTTATTCGAATATTTTCACACGAATTAATTTATTCGAATGAATATAATAAAAATAAATTATTCAAATTCATTATTATAAACAAATATTTGATTTATAAAATTATTATTATAATTACAGAGAATTGTTTTATGAAATGTATGTTTTATTTATATAAAATTCTCGGAAAGAACTTTAATATCCTGATTTTCCAAAATTTTTTTAAAAATAAACAATTTTCTCAAAATTATCAATATAATATGCTCTTCCTTATCCTTCCTCTTGTAATCATAATTCCCTTGAAGTTCATTGTATATTTTTAGTGGAATATTTTTTTAAAAAATTTCATTAGTTTTACAGTTAATTAATTAAAAGTAAAATTTCTAAAAAAATCTGACATTTCAATCATAATAATTTCAAAAAGAGAAGAACTAAATTTTTTTTGTAAACAAATATTTTTAAAATTGTTTAATTAATAATAATTTCAAAAAGAGAACTAACATTTTTTTTTTTTTTTTGTAAACAAATATTTTTAAAATTGTTAAGCAGTGTTGCCCAACCTTAAGTTCAAAGTCCCCAAAAAAATCCCTGTTATTAACTTGAAATCCCAAAATTATTAACAAATATAAAATATTTAATCGAAATGAAATTCTGTGACGGTTTTTTCTTCCCCCCCATAAGATCGGTCAAAAAATAAAACTTTAAACATTTGAAGCTAAATATCTCTTTAACTGAGATTAGGCTGTCTATCCCATATGAGGAAGTTTCTAATAGGTTTTCAGTAGCAAAATCGACTCATACAAATGTCTTCAAAATTAGTTTAGATATAAGAAATCTGGATCGTTTTAAATATTTTTATTACCCGAGGTGACCAATTTTTGGGAACCTTTGGACCGACCCCCGTTAAGTCCAAACTCAACATCACTAAGTGTAATTTCGGAAGTTACAGATTTATTTACATTTCATTTTTCCTTCAAAACACTGTGTAATGGCAAAATATTATATAGACTGTAATTTTGGAACGGAACATGGGGATTTAATAAGAAAAGACATTACAACAAAAATCATATTTAAAAAAAATTAAGTTCCTCTAAAAGTGTTAAGGAAATGACAAAATCCCTCCCTAAGAAAAAACATTATTTGGGGACAAATTCCCTTAACTGGCGACACTGTTGTTAAAAAGCCACAAAAGGTGAGAGGAAGAGAAAAAATATTTATAAAATTATCAAAACATAAATCATGTCAAAAATTAACATTATTTTCTTCTTAATAAATCAATTATTTTTGGATTTTTTCTTGTTTTTTTTTTTATATAAACGTAAATGTCAAATCAAAATATTCAAATTCTAAGAAAATTACAAAAGGAGAAAATTATAAAGAAATTGTTTATCATTAAGAGTTTCCATAATATACAGTCGCGAACAGAATTATTGGCACAGCAAGCATTTTATGTTTTATCTTAATTTGTCTGCCAAACTCAAATAGAGAAAATTTTTAAAAAGTCATTAATTTGGAGAACAAAAGTATTGGCACAATCAGCCATGCATATTTTTAAAATTTCAGAAATCTGGCAACAATGAAAGATTAAATAATATTTCTTGCATGCAATAAATTATTATATGTCGGTTCTGATCGGTTAAACTGAGAATTTAATGATTTAAATTCAAAAGAAACTCTGTGAAACCAAAAATTGAGCCCCAAACATAAAGAACCTAGCGAATTGGAGGGAAAAATAATACTGCACCTGCATAACAAAGGGACATGTCCAGATGGGTAAAATAATGGAATAAAGTCGTTTTATTATGAGAAACGTAGTAAATCACTTTAAAGAAGATTGAAGTCTCCAAATTCGTTCAAAAATTAAACATAAAATCCTTAAAAAAAACATCTTCCGGAATTGCTGCACAAATCCAACAGGATCATAACAAAAATATTCACCTCATTATTGCTCTTAGAGAGCTGCATATGGTTGGTTATAATTTTCGAGTTGATTGACGTAAGGCAAATTAAGCGTTTAGCCTAAGAGGTTTAATAGTAAACCTATTACATTTTGGAATTAGGTGCTTTTTCTCTGAGGAAGCAAATTTAATATATTTCGTAATGATGAACGAATTACCGTATGGAGAAAGCCCAATACAGAATAAGAAAAATAAAACCTTCCTTCTCCTGTTAAATACGACAAAGGTGATGTAGTGGTGTGTGGCTGTATGTCATCTGCGAGTGTCGGTGAGCTGGTTTTTATAGAACGCGTTATGTTGTATACAGTTTATTAAAATATTTTAAATTTGCAAACAAGTTTCACATTCCAGCAAGACAAGGATCTGAAATATTCAGCCTATGATGTGCGTATGTAGTTAATTTACAATATCGCTCATCTTCTACCACATCCCTCACAGTCTCCAGACCTCAATCCCATTGAGCATTTGTGAAAAGAACTGCATTATTTTCTACATTGGTGAAGGTTCAATCCAAACACATTTTCTATTCCAGTGAAAAGTTTTTAAAAGGCCTATAACTGGTAATAAAGAGAAACACACTTGCTGTGCCAATAGTTTTGCTCGAGACTGTAAATATTTCTTCCTGTATGTAAGTATGTGTGTGAGAATGTTTCATTTATTTTCACTTGCGTTTCAATTATTCATAAATTTATTAAGATTTTGATGAGGATGCTGATGATGATGAAATTGTTGGATAAGAAAAACAAAAAATGTTGTTAACAAGCCGAAATGTTTCAGTTACATATTTATGTATTATTGCCCAGGTAAATAAAAGAGAGAAAGAGAGAGAACATGTGTAGTATTTCTATAAAATATTTAGATATAAATTTTTGTTATTCCCAAAGGATGTGAACTTTATGCTTCACATCCAACAAAGTAAATGTTGGTATGTAATTTTTGTACAAATGACTTTTGAACTTTAATACAAGATACATTTGTGAACATATGTAAATATATAAATTAAAATAGTTTGCTTTAAAAAAGGGAAAGAAAATTGTCAAGAGAGTTGAGAGAGGGAAGCAACAATTGTTGTTAATTAAAGGCCCAGTTATTTTTGCACAGGGAAAATTTTTAAATTTCACCGATAAACCTTTTTATCAAATCGGATATATTTTTGAATTCAGTTTAAAGCTTTAAAAAATTCAACGATTTTCCAAAAATTTTATAAAAATAAAATGGATAATATGAAATACCCATATCATGGACATACGTTCCATGATATTGGTCCCAAACGAAAGCTAAGGGTCCAATCTTTGAGAGAATTCAGTTCATTTTTCAAGTCACGTTTATGATAATATTTCATTAAAATTTTGAAAGATTAATGAAAGTCCGTTTTTTAAAGGATTAAAACATGCTGTTGAGGTTAGTTTGATAGTGATCAAGATCTACTTATGACACATATATTCATTTCTTTTGAATGTAAGATTTTGGACTAGGAGAGGATTATTTATCGTATTTTCAGTTTAGTTTTTTTTTTGAAGATAATTCGGCTTTCAATATTAGTTGGTACTAAGTTGAAGTTTCGACTTCTAGTACTCTCTAGGGAAGGTTCCCTCAAGAGATTTGCAACTGAAACGATTGAATTTAATATTAAAGATACTCGAAAACCGCATGAATTAGCCAACTGAAAATATTGTCAGTCACTGTCCAGTTTTACCACCGGAACGATTAAAAGTAATGTTGTGAATACTACATGGTTCATTAATGAAAACACAATATTCAGACCCAAATGAAATAGTAAACTGAATTTAATAACCGTCATCTAAAATCGCTTTATTATAACAGTCAAGCAAAGTTGCTGTATAAGTGAATTGTCAAACTGAGTGCATGTGTCAAAACAATAATCAATTGTATTGACACTTCCAAAACTGTCAGACGAAGTCTGACTATACGAAATATTCAATTGAGATTTCCATAGTAGACCTAACCCAATTTGTCAGTCAAAAACAGCCAGCCACATCTTCTATGATGATACAGGCGAGCGAACACTTTATATTGAAATATTTGACGGGAATTGTAAAGTTGAAACACTCAGTTTAAACCGCAGAGTCTGCAACAGTCAAATGAAAAACTATCAATTTAAATTACTGTCTCGTGTATCACTCTGCCCGAATTTGTTGTGTTTAAACAATCAATTAATTTAGTTATATTAAAACAATTGACCGAAATTACAGTATTAATGTAGTTGACCGAAACCGCTGTGTCAAAGCAGTCAACCGAAGTCGGTTTGTTAAAAATGTCAACTAAATGCTTTGAGTTAAAACAAAACCGAATCCACTCTATCCGAATTGACTAAGTTATAGCAATAAGCCGAATTGTGTGTTCGAAACAGTCAGCCTGCTTGCTCTTTTAATGCAAATCTGCTATGATTGGACAGACGAACGTATATCTTGAATAGAAATAGTCGATTAAAGTTGCAGTGTTAAAACACTCAGTCTAAGCCGCAGTGCCAAAAAAACAGTCAACCGAAATCAACAGAATTTACTTATAACTGTCGATTGAAGTCGGTTAGTTTAAAAAGTGAATATAATTTTTTGTCAGTCGAAACCACTCTGTCCGAATCATTTAACCAAAGTCATTGTCAATTGAATTTGTAGTGTCAATACGGTCAACCGAAAGTGCAGTTAGCCGAAATCGGTGCCAGAGGAAACAGCGGAATTGCAATGTTGAAACAGAAAGCCAAAGCCACAGTGTCCCAGAGAAAAGTAAACCAAAGTTTCTGTATTAAAATTATAAATTGTATTTGCTGAGTTAGAACGCTCAATCGAAATTGCAGTGTTGAAGCATTTGGCCAAAGTAGCTGTGGCAGTTACTTCTACGGAGTGTCCTATGTTTCCGAGTAGCGAAGAAATAGTGCCAGATTTTACAGTATTAAACAGTCTTTTAATATTTTATAAATGACAATCTCTAAGCGAATAACTATTTTTGACACGGCGATCGCATTAGCTTGTAAATAAACAATAACGATCAGCTCTAGTATAAAATGCTTGTTTTGGAAATAAATCTGCACATTTGGAAACAGTGAATACGTTTTTTATTAAAATTCCATATGAACTTTCTAGAGCCGTTTTAGAATTTTATTTGTGGGAGCACAAGTTATGAATGGGTCGATGAGACAGGGGGTAAAATTCCAAAGTTAATACCCTTGAGCATTTATGTTTTTTAAATCATATTTCAAATGTTAGACCTTTTAAGTAAACATTATTAATATTTAAATACTCATCTATCAGGTAACTCCAAAATGTAATTATTGAAGATTTTGCTCAAATTCAACTTAAATTACTTAAAGATGAAATTAAATTTAATTAGAATTTTGTCTTTATTATTAAATCACTTCATCATTTAACAATTTTTCATTATTTATTTTCAACATAAATTTTCATTCATCATTGATGAATTTTGGTTGTCATTAACAAAAGTTTTGCTCTTCGTTATTTTTGCATTCGCCATCAAGAAGAGAGAAAAAAAAAGAATCTTAATTATCTATTTTTTTAACAAATAACTTTATTATCAATTCATCCATCTTGTTTTTTATATAATTTTCTTTAACATTTAATATTTAATTATACGCAAACTTACAATTAAATAACAAAAATAAATAAAAGAATAAGAGAAAAGTGAAAGGAAAGAGAAAAGAATCAAAATAAACATTAAAAGTATCATCATCTATCATTTAATAACAAACACCAGTGTTGCCAATATTTCTCTAACGATAATGGTTAATTTAGCAAATTTTAGCATCGAAAGAACGCTGAAATCTGCAGTTAGTGCGGAGTCGATTTTATTGGATTAAAGGGGTGCAGCTTCATAACTTGTAAACTCTGAACCAAATTTAAAATTTTTATTTGTTATTCAAATTGATTCTGATCTTTCAAGGTTATAAAGCTACACTCCTCTGCTATCAGTATATCAAATTTTGAATGAATCCAACCATTCAATCTAAAGCTACAGATTTATTTCTATCCCACGGTGCAACATGTTACAGTCAAGGATGTTGTATTGTGTTTGGCATTCTACCACTTATTTGCGTCAAATTTTATCGCCTAAAAACTTTACAAATCACTAGAATTTCCGCTAATCTCTGAAACTAAATGGACACTTCAAAATCGTCATATTTAGTCGAAAAATCTTGAAATTAGCAACACTGAAACATTTTGAAACAAGTGCCATAAAAATGCAAGTAGTTTTTGGTTTGTTACTTTTTAAGGAGTTCAACATTTTTCCTCCACTCCCTCTACTTCATCTCTTACTCTGTCTTCTCTTTAACTTTTTAAATATTTATTGCTTTATTTTACAGTAAAGAGAATTATGGAGAAAATAAAACTTGAATTGTGAAGCCGAGAATAGAAGCAATTTAAAGAGTTTTATAATTTTGTTTGGGAATTTTGTTGTTGTTGTTTGAACAAAAAATTTTAATGGTCTCCTTTGAATATGACCATGTCCTTGGTGGTATTTTAGACTTTCAGAAATAATTTTTTATTTATCTAAAAAATTATGAAAAGGAAAAAAAATGTTTTGTGAAAAGGAAATTTTAATACAAAACTTTTAGTCTAATTAAAAGCGAATGAAAAGTAAATAATTTTAAGCAATAAAAAATCACTCATCACCAAGGTTGCCAGATTTGAAAATTTAGTTTAATTTTATAGAAGGCTGAATTATTGTATTTCCCTTGCGTCGATTATTTTAAATAATTCTCCAACCGTTAGAGATGTCTTAATGAAATTGCACATGGTTAGAACTTAGATATTTTCGAGTTCATTTGTAAGAGTACATACCCCTATCTGTTCAAGGGTGTTGACGGTCATCCACCAAATTTGGTCACCATGTGTATGTAGAAGATCTCTAATTGCAATTCGGGTACTATTTATATATATTATTAATATGTAAGTTAAACACACGAAAAGTATTTTCGCCTAACGGCCTGATTATTTCAGTGAAAAAATTCAATTTGTTTATAAACGTTTTATTCAAATCGGGAGATTTGGTCTATATAAAGCCTAAAAATGGAAAGCAATTTGTAAAAGACCTCCCAACATATTCGATTGGGAAGGTTTTGAAGGCCAAAGAGAGTACGTAAACCTAAGTCAATTTTTGTAAAGTATGTTCTTGCTGTATAATAGATGACGAATTTTTCGCAAATTCCTCCTTAAAATATTTATATTTCCCAAAAGCCGTTAAAATTTGGGCTAAATTGGGTAAACAAATCTTTGAGTGGTACTAAAAGAATTTTGTATTTGTATCAGGAGAGGCAAATCTTCCAAACTTCCCGGAGCTAAGGTCAGTTGAGAGGTATTGAGCTTTTCATAAAAGAGAATTGAAGAGCAAAAAAAAGTCCAAAAGTGTCGTAGAGATATACTACTTACTAAAGCAAAGCGACAGAAAGCACTATAAAGACGTTAATGGAAGAGTTTCTAAAAGAAGCTTAAAATTTTATTTCTAGTGATTAAAACGATACAAATATTTTGCTTTTCTTATAATAATAATTTTAATCAAATAATAAACCAACGAAAACTGGAAGTTTAGTGGTTTCGTTTTTATTATCATATATGTGTGTTAAGATTTTTCGATCTCACTCCTTAGTTTTTGCAGAGAATTATAAGGACCTTTAGGTATGTATATATGTATGTATGTATGTATGTATGTATGTATGTATGTACGTATTTTTTTTTTTTTTTTTTTTTTTCAATTTATGTACTCGAGGTGACTAACTTCGCAGACTCTTTTACCAACAACAGGAACCACTAGGAACATGTCCTTCTTGAAAACAATTGGAGAGCTCCTCAAGAATGTCCGTGTCAAATTTCGTTAAAAAATATTCAATAGTTACCAAGTTACAGTATTATATTCATAAAAAGCGTTGTGGGTGCAAAAATACAAATGCACTAAATTTCTTGTCGATTTTTTCCAACTTCATCTGGCATCCTTATTTACCACTTACCTTACACTCTTTCTCACTCCCTTTTAATCAGTTCTTCTTTTTTACCTTCACTGTTCAACTTAAATTAAAATATTTTCTTTAATTAATTAAAAACACCTTAAAATAATTAAAATTATTAAATAAATTTTATATCAAAATAAAATTTAAAATCCCAACTAAAAGATTATGAAAAAATATTTTTAAAAAATCCACAAAAACAACAAGAAAAATAAGTTTAAAAATTATAATGAAATATAAATTTTAATTGATTTAATGCAAATAAAAGCAGCAAAAAATCTAACGGGTTTATGAATGTAATTTGTTTTTGTTTTGTAATGTTCATAGAGAAAAGTGTAACAAGAAGAAAAATGAGTAACAAAAAAATGATTGTGCTCAACCATTTAATTTATTACAGTTTGGTTGTTTATGCGAGTTGTGTTTTTTATAAAGGAGAATAGAAATTTCTTATTACAGTTTATGAGTGTTTTTCTGCTCTGTTTTTGTTTAGAAAAGAGTTGTAATTTCTTATTAATTTGGTTGTTGATGTGTGTTTTTATTTGTTTGTGTTATTATGTGGTGATTTCTCATAAGGAGAAGAGTTTATTTACACTTATTGGCAATAAATTTGAGTAATTAGCATTAAAATGTGTAGACAAAAGGTGAGTTTGAGTGTTTTTATTGCAATACAAAAACAATTAAACATTAATTATGGTACTTTTACCTAATAAAGAAGGAAATTACAAGGAAATTACTTATAATATTGTAGAAAAAATTTAAAAAATAATAATCTTTATTGCATTTATAAATAAGAAATCTAAATATATTCCCAATATATCATAGACAATAAAAAAATTTCGATAGGACCAGAGAGAGTGAGGTACCCCCATACAAAGCAAATGTTGATTACCTAATATCTATAGAAATATAACAGCGAGAGTTCTCAAAATTGGTTTCAATTACTTTTTCAAGGAACTGCTTTATTGGACAAAATGTAGGATGGATAGGATCAATGGGAGACTTAACCCCCATTCAAAAAATTATTTTGATAATCGAATATTTAAAGAACCACTTCATCGCGTATTTGTAAATTTGGTCCCAATAAATTTTTGCAAGGAATTATTTTACAAAATGTCGTGCGGATAGAATCACGCAGGAGAGGTAGTCCTCATACAAAGCAAATTGTAATCATTGAATATCTAAAGAACTATAACTTTAAATTTTGGTCCCAATCACTATATCTAGGAACCGTTTTTCTAGACAAAATGTAGGTCGGATGGAATCAGGAGGTGGGGTGGCCTCCATACAAGGAAAATGTTGATAATCGAATATCTAAGGTCCCACAGCACTGAGAGTTTTCAAATTTGGAAGAGCGGATAGGCTCATGGGGAGAGGTGTTTCCAATACAGAAAAAATGTTGAAATGATCGAATATCTAAAGAACTAAAACAGCAGTAGTTCTCAAATTCGATCAAAATCACTTTCTCAAGAATTTGTTACTAATCAAAATATAGGACGAAAAGAATCAAGGGGAAAGGTACTCTCACATAAAGCAAGTATTAATTATCGAATATCTAAAGAACTGTAAAAGCGGAAATATCCAAATTAGTTCCAATTGCTTTCCCAAAGATCTTTGTACTGGCCAAAATGTAGGATGGATAAGTGCACCGACTTTATAAGGGTGTCAAAGGGTGGCGCCGGGTCTTAGTTAGTATTTTATATTTTTATAACCTTCACCACAAGTGGTAAAGGGGGTTTATTATCTTTATCATTTCAAATCCAAATGTGAGTCTACGCTCACATCCGCAATAATTGATAAAGCTTAATGAAATTTGGACTGCGTATTTGCTATAGTCCTAAGAGGATTCCTTTTTAAAACCAGCAAAATCAGTTAAGTGTTTTAAAAGATATTGAACAATATCTGAGAAAACATCCAAATTCAAGCAAAGAACTTTCGTAAATTTGTAAATTTTTGATCGACAAATTGAAATAAAATTTTGTCATAATATTAAGAATCGGTTCAGCAAAAAAAAAGTTATAGCCAAAATTATAACTAATTTTATTATTCCTTAAGGAATCTTTGTTATATATAAGAAATTATATGCGTTTGTGAGTGTATATATGAGTGAGTATGTACCGTAACCTCTTCATGTACGAAATATTTTTATTTCTCAGACATTTGTGGTGGAAAGTTTTGAAGATTCGGCATAGCCGAATTTGCACATTCTTACTTAATTTATTCTAAATTTTAAACTTTAGCAAATATTTTTTCTAATGTTTTCTTCTTCTTTTTCTTGTTTATTTCTAGGTAAGTGTCTCTATACACTTCTTGTTCTCTGACAATTCTCAAAACATTTCCTGTCATTGACATTGGTTGTAGTGACTGCTGTAATATTTGTTTGAAATGAATGTAAGTCTTTAAAATAAATAAACAAAACATTTATTTTTTTAAGCAGATTTTATAAAAAACAACAACAAAACTCAATTTAGAGCTCCTTTTCCAATAATAACTTGAGTTATAAAAATTGAAGTATTTTCTTTAGAAAATACACTTGTGATTTGTTTTAAATTGCAACAAGAATTTGTTGTTTCGGTTTTGTTGTTGGTGGAGGAGTAGTAAAAAGGAAGCAAAAGAGAAATGAAGAAATTATCAAGGATTATTTTTATTTATTTGATATTATTTTTTCATTGAAACATTTCAAGGAGTTTTTGAGGAAAAGAAATTGTAATTACATCATGTAATGAATTTAAAGATAACAAAATTTTCTTTTTGGGGAAAATTTTTGTAAATTTTTCTTCTTAGAGGAAGATAGATAAAATTTTTTTAAATTTTTTAAAAGAAAATTTTTGCAATTTTTTTTTTAAGAAAAAAAAATTTTAACAAAATTTTGGTAAAATTTTCCTAAAAATTTTGTGCGTAAAATTTTCTCTATTTTTTAAATTTCGAAAAAATATTCCGAGAAATTTTTCTTAATTGAAATTTTTCGTAGAAATTTTTTATTATAAAATTTTCTGTTTATAGAAAAAATATAGAAATTGTATAGTAATTTTTTGTAAATTTAAATATTTTTTTTGCAGAAATTTTCTCATTTTTGTAAATTTCAAACATATTTTTTGTTTTTTTTTTGTTTTTATTTTTTATATAGAAATTGTTAAAGAAATTTACTATATAGAAAGTGTTTAACAAATTTTTTCTATTGAAAATTTAAAAAATATGTATAGAAAATGTTTAAAAGAAATTCCTACATTTTCTATATAGAAGGAAAAAAATAATTGTTCTCTATAGAAAATTAAAAAAAAATGTTTACCGAAAAATTATCAAAAAAATAAAAAAAAAAATGTTTCTTTCTATAGAATATTTTTAGAAATTTTTTTCATAAAAAATTTTATGTAGATTTTAAATCGGTAGAAGATTTTTAGAGAATTTTTTTATAGAAAATATTTAGAAAAATTTTTTTCAGTTAAAGTTTTTGGAGAAATTTTAGAATATTAGAAAATATTTTCTTTCTATAGAAAGTTTCTAGAATAGATTTTTTCTATAGAAAATCCCTTTTTTTTAATTTTTTGTTATGAAAACTATTTTATATAAAATTTTTAATAGTTTTAATGAGATTTAAAAAAAAAAATTATATATAAACAAATCGAATAGTTTTATTTTCAACATTAAGCCTAATTTTTGATCATACTTAAAAGCATTCAAAAGTCATTATAGAAATGAGATTTACAATTAAGTTTGTGTGTTTTTGGCCACAATTTGTGAAAACAACTTCAGTTCCGTGAATTAAATCCATGATTAGTTAAATCCATGACTCTGTAAAAATTTTTTTGCTCAAAATAATCTTAATTTGTGATCACATATAGGTAACACCCAATATATTCAATAGATATTATATTATTGACAAATATATTCTGTTTCCCTTATTTCATTCATTTAATTTATTTGTCATTTAAAAGTTATTAAACATTCAATCTAATCGAATATTCAATTATAGTCATTTTTGCATAATTTCCAATGTTTTAGAATTTATTTGACATTTAAATTTTCTAAAACATATGTTATTGCGAAATGTAAATTTAATTAAAATCAATATTTTCTTTAACACTCAGACATACGCACATACACACACACACATTTAAATGCCATAAAAATTGCAAGATTTAGATGGAAAAAAGCTTTTAGTAATAGAATTTTATTTAAATAAAAACTTGACTTTTAGATTAAACGAAATAAACAAAATAGAAATAAAACCGACAAAAAATAAAAGCAAAAAACATAAAGCAACAATAAAACAGTTAGATAAAAAAGCAGAAATAAAATAGAAATGAAAAAAAGAGAAATGAAAACACCACAAAACCTTAAACAGAAAAAACGACCTCCTATAAATATGCAACAGTTTTCTGAACATTTATAGTTAAACAACATGCTGGGGCATGATGATGAGAGTACATAACAACAAAAACAACTAAAAGTGAAAATGACTGAAGAACCACCTCCTACTCACCCTTTTCCAAACAACAAGAAAAAATATTATGCAACAGGCTTTTAAGCAAAAAAAAAAAAAAACGATGTGTAATGAAAAAAGCACAATAAATAAAGCAACAACTACAACTGTACTTAACAACAATTGAGGCTCTTCTTTTTTCAAAAATACATACACACACATACACTTACACATATTTATACTCATCATTTCCACAATAAGAGTTTTGTAAAGAGTGACATTATTATCATCATTCGAACGTTCGTTGATGTATTTTGTACAGGAAGTGGTTATGTTTAAGTGTGTAAGTATGTTAGTATGTAGTATGTATGTGCTAGGTGTTCATAATTCAAACGTGTGAAAATTATCATCTTTTAGTTTAGTCGTAGACCCGATTTATTCAATTCTATTTTCTTCTTTTCTTACAACAGAATTATATTCAAACCGGTTTTTAGTTTTTCTACAGACAAAAGATTTCGAAGAAAATGAGCCTTATTTGTGACTCTGATGTTGTGTTTGCGTATGTATTTGTATCAACGCCTACTTACCTCTCCTACAGTCATATGACTGACATCATTTACTCACAACTCACACATACACAAATATACGTAATGATTTACCCATTTTTATTACCTTAAAAGAGTTATGATGTTTTTTTTTGCAGCACTTGCATTCACTTACTCACTCTCTTTGCCTCTATCTCTCTCTCTCTCGAAATGTTTACAAAAAGTATAAATTAAAATCACAGCCAACAGTTGTTTACGAAATTGAGAAAATAACAACAATAACAACTAGACGAAAAAAGCTTTTGCTGGCAAATGTTAAATTGTTGAAATTAAAGTACTTTTTGGGAAATTTCACAAAAAAAAAAAAATCATAACGATTTTTTGCTGTGATTTTTTTTAATTTCTTTCTATAGACATTTTTTTATTTAAAAGGGAAATTAATTTGTTTTCTTTATAGAAAATTTTAGAAAATTTGTATGGTGTTTTTCGAAGTGAACACAACTTTCAGTAATTATGGTCTAAAATTCAATATATGCTGAATTATAGAGGTTTTTAAATTTTTTAACTGAATTTTTGAGTTTTTTGAAATAATCACAGATTTAGGTTATTTTAGTCAAAATGATAATATGTACTGAGTTATAATATATGTTTTTAATTTTAGATGTGATTTTTTTAATTAATATAAAAATGTTCACAGATTAAGCTTATTTTTAGCTAAGAACAATGTTTATATGGAGAATTACGTGTTTTTATCTTTAAATTTTATTTTTATAGCGATTTTGGAAAAAGTAATCACAGATAAAGCTTTTTTAGACAAAATCAGTGAATTTACAGAATATCGATTTTGGCCAGAAGTGCACTATTTACTTTTTTATAATAGTTTTCTCAGACTTTGCACACATATCACATATTAACCTTATTTTGTTTAAACATCATTATTTATTTAATAATTTGATTTAGAATTTTATTAGGATTTAGACATCTTTATTATTAAATTTTTAATCGATTTCTGAGTATTTGCGAAAATGATCACAAATTCATGTTATTTTAACCAAAACAAAGTATTAATCTCACTTAAATACCGGGACATTCTCCAAATTTAAAATTTTCATGAACCTCTTGGTTTCGTACTTTTTCTTCAAAAAAAGTACTTTTTTTTAAAAAAAGTTCTACGTTTAATCGTTATAAATTCGAATGGCATTTTCTTGTATTAACACCTACACATGAAATTTTTGTGTTACAGTCAATAGTTTGTATTTTCTACGCTCTTTGTATTTTTCTCTCTCGTTGTCTCTCACTTAAGTAATTGTTATAAAAAAGCTCTTTTCTTTTGTTTATCAACAAAAAGCTTTTTTGTTATTTTTGCGAGACAAAAACAAAACAACAAAAATCGAATTTTTCCCCTTAATAGTTTGACGTCGGTATTTTTGTTATTTTCATACCATCAATTGTAACATGTCGTTACTTTATTCGGCTGTGTATGTGTATGTATGTGTGTCTGTGCTTGTTTGAAAGTTTTTCAACATGCGCATTTTTATTTGTATAAATGTATTTGTTTTGCCGCTAAAATGTCCTTGTATAAGTTCACCCATACACAGATATAATAAATACTTTTTCTTTTAGCTCACGTGAGATGAATTACGATTGTGTGTGTATGTGTGTGGGAAGGTTTACGCAGCGGCTTTTATAACATAATATGTTTTTATGTATGTGTATAGTACTTGTTTGTGTGGGATTTGTATAAAAAATAAGAAAAAAAAGAACATAATGAAGATGTTAATGAAGATAATAATTACAATGAGAGCATCATCATTTGTATTCTGTGGTTTTTACTCCGTATGGAGTAATAAAAATTGCATTATTGTTGTTGTCTCTTGTTGTTTGTTTGTTTTGTTTTGTTTTGTTTTATTTATTTGTTGTTGTTGCCGTTGCTGCTGATAAATATATTTTGTAATCAATTCTGTTTCTGTTGTTTACATTTTCCTTATGAATTTTCTCTTTCTCTTTCCCTCTCTTGGGTTTGTTTGTTGCTCTTGAAATCTTGAACTTGATTTTGTGCAATGTTTACATGTGTGTGTGAGTGTGTGTGTTAAGTTTTTGATTTCAATGACTGTAAGACAAGATATGATGACAACAATAACGACAGTATCATAATACAAAACAAATATTAGATCTTATGTAAAAGATATCTTGATTATTCATCAATAACTGATTGTTCATGGTCATTTTTTTGACCATTACTGGTGATCAAGAATTAAAGTCAATTTTGGGAAAAAAAGTTTTTTTCATGAACTAACTAATACGTTTTTGTAGAGATCACTAACTATATTAAAAAAACTATATGTCGAATTTTACACCATTTTCCCTTTATAAACCAATTTTTGAATATTTGTAAAAGTCATTACAAATTTAGCTATTTTTTGATAAAAACATAATTATTTACTTAGTTAAAGTATTTGCTAAATTTAAACATTTGTAAAAACTATCACAAATTATGCTTATTTGATAACAAATGTGTATATATTTTAGACGTTTCTTATTTAAATTTTGAATATTTTCAAAAATATCACGTATTATACTTATTTTTTGCCAAAAATACAGCATTTCCTTAGTAAATTAAATAAATATCTATTTTTGAAAAGTGATCACAAAAGATCAGTATTTTTGCATTTTAACATAATTTTTTTTTCTCTCTTTCGCAAATTGATCTCATTTGAAACAAAAATTCAATATTTATTAACAAATATAACATCGATTTTTGGATTATTTAAAGTGATCATTAATTAATTTGACGTAAAATTTCCTTTGAATTAAAATTTTGAAAAGGTCGAAAAAACTGTGATCTGAAATAGATTAATGATTTTGCCAAAAAGATTTCACAAAATTTGACTATTTTTGCTAAAAATTTTATTGTTTTTTAAATACAATTATAACGATATATTTATTCTTAGTTTATAAGAGTTTTTGAAGGTCAAAGTGATAAGCAATTAATCTCTTTTGCCCTAAAGAGTACTTTTTCAAGTGGATCTCAAACTTAGCTTACGTTAGGAAATTTGTAAAAACTTTCTCCATCTGTTTTTTTAATTATTTAATTCTTTGTGTTTCGTGCTTAAAAAGTAATTTACATTAAATCCTTTTGTTTAATCCTTTTCAAAAAGAACAACTTATCAATACGTATAAGTAACATGGAATTAAAAGTCCTTTTTTAAAAATAACTTATACGCCTGTTACTTACCATCTTCGTATTCCCCATAAATAAATCCTTGAATAACAAAATTTACACTTCTCGTGTAACCTTTCTGACACTTGGCCAAACGTTAACTAAGGAAACATTCAAGGAATAAAAAAAATTCAAAGAAAGCTAAAAACGACTACAAATAAGACAATTTTCTAAATATTTGTATCGTATAAATTTTCTAAAAATATTAGTTCTCATAAACCTGAAATGTTCTTTGTCAATGTAATAGTAACAACCATCTCTCACTCACTCATACAAACCAAAATAAAAAAAAACATTCAGAACTCATTTTTTTAAACAACAAGGAAACGGAAACCAAACATTAATACATGAAAATATTTATGTCTGTGTGCTTCTTGTTTGTTAATGTGTGTATGTATATGAATGCAAGTAAAAATTTTGTGCGTGTTCATGATTCCCTGCTGACTGTCATATATTCATAATAAAAAAAACACCCGCGCAGATCACATGATAAATTCAAATAAAAAACAACAACAAAAATAGCAACAAAAACTTAATAATGATAAACAAAAAAACCCTTTACATATACAATATCAGGCATACATTACAACAAATATATTGTAGTTGTGATTACACATACACATTCTTACATACAACGTTATTCATATAAACAAAATTGTAAAGGTTTTTTTTTGCGGGATTTTAAGAAGAAGATGATGAAGTACATATAGCAACAGCTTGACGTTGACAACCTCAAAATCATCATTCACCATTAAAATGATACTTTTCTAAAACAAATGGTACTAAATTCTTATAAAAAGGTACTTTTCATATAAACAAATAATTAAAAAAAATATGTCCCACCTTTTCAAAAATAAATTTATAAAATTTTTCCAACATAAATTTTGATATTTGAATAAAATTTTATTATTATTATTTTCTTTGTAAAGAAAATAATTTAGATATAAATTTTTCTGTCTTAATTTAAATCTTAAGTTCTATATCGAATTATTAATAGAAATCAGAAGAAAACTTTGGTCAGAATTTCTATCTTTAAATATCGGCAAAGAGTTTCCATATTTCCGATATTTCTCTTTTACAGACTTAAGAGAAAAATTTGTTTACAAAAATAAAAAATCGTAGCAATTAAAATTAGGTATCCTTATTAAGGAATCTTTTCTTATTGTCACTTCAAAAAAGATATTTCTTTAGATGATTTCTTTCAAAGATTTCTCTTTTATTTCTCTTCATTATGATATTTCTTATTTAAATAATTGTACTCTCTTTTCGAACTTTCAAAGAGAATACAACCTTGTAAAAATATTTGCTATTGGAAAAGTAACAAATTTCTCTTAAGAACGGAACTTTTTAAAGTGAAAGTCTCTTAATGAAAGTGGTCTTTATCATTGTATGAGAAATAAATTAAAAGAATTTTTTCTGAAGCTAAATTTTATATAGAGACAAATTCCTTAAAGAGATTTACTCTCTTTTGGATTTCCTGTAACTATATGTACTCTTTATTAAAAATTGAATTTATTAAAAAATCTTTCAATTTCAAGATTTTCTCATACGAAATTTTCCATTTTGAAAATTAGTGAATTTCTCTTGAAGATAAATTTTTGAAACATATTAACTCTTTTTAAACTAAAAAGAAGTTAAATTTATTTTTGAAACTTTTTTCGAGAAGAAAATTACTCTTGCAATGTTTTCCTTTACAAAGTCGATAATTTTCTCATGGAGACTAATTTCATATTTTTTATAGAAATTATAAGGAAGATGTGCTTAATTTAGAGATTTTTCGTAACAACTTCTTCTATTAGGACGAACGAATTTTTTTAAGAGTAATTGTTTTTACCAAGAGAAAACATTTTAAGAGAAAAATTTTATAGTAAATCTCTTTTTCTTATTTGTTTTGATTTTTAAAGAGAAATGTTTTCGTTGAATTTTTTTATATTTTGTCAAAGAGATTTTCTTTCCAAATTTATTCTAGTGAAAGTATTAAAAGAGAAAGTTTAATTTTAATAATAAATTAAAATGTTTCTCTAGTAGATAAAATTTTCCTTAAAGAAAGTTTTCTGTGCAAAAAAATATTATCTTTTGTAAAGATTTAGATTATTTGCTTATAAGAGAGTTTTTATCAAATGATCCTCATTTTAACTCCTCTTTGCAAAGATTAAAAAATTAAAAGTCATTTTTTTCGATTAAAGTTTTTGTCATTATTTTTTTGATTTTGCTCCGTGCAAATTTTCAAATCGCTCTAAAATACGAAATGGTTGAAAAGAAAATAAAAAATGTGCTTATACATACATAAGCAAACAAACAATTTTTTTTGCCGCAATAAAACTTTCTCTTGTTGTAAAAGTAAACACATCTTAATATGTTAGTACGTTTGTATATTCATATAAAGGATGTAAACATACAAATATGGCTTAATAATAAACATTTTTTCTGTTAGACACGACTTCAAAACAATTTATGCAAATTATTTATTTTTAAAGTCCTTTTTATGATTTCGTTCTTTTTTTTTTTTTTTTTTTTTTTGATTTTTCTCATATTTAGAGTTAAACTTTTTTCAAAGAGAAACTGAGAAAAATAAAACACTTTTTATAAATTAAAATTGAACTCTTTGAAAGATCTGATCTTATGAAGAATAATAAAAAGAGTCGAAAACGTACTCTGGTTTAATTGATAAATTTTTGCTCTTAAAAAATGTTGAACATAAATATTAAGTTTTCTTTTTTTTCTATTTTTTAAACAAAATGAAAATATAAATATACTAAACAATCAGGAGGATCGAAAATAGAGAATTTTTATAAACTATACGAGTCATAAGTCGTAGTAATTAACATGTCAACTTTTTTTGTAAGGAAACTTAAGTTATTTTTCATTTTTCGCCTTAATTTATTGAAATCTAATTTAAGTTCTTTTTTCTTATTCATTTTCATATTTTCTTACACTCTTCAAGTTCCATATTTCTTTTTATCTTTTTTGTACAAAAAGTACCAAAAACCAACATTATTATCATCATAATCATTCTTCACAAAATAATGTTGATTTTGTTAAATTGAACTGAACTGGTGAATCAAATATAATAATTTTTATATTCTTGTGCTGCTCTTCTGTCCTGTTGAGTTCTTTCTGCTGTTGTATTCTACTACTATTATTGTTGTTGTTGTATACAAATCACTTGTGCCTGTATAAGTGAGTTGAAACTAAGTGTGTGTATGTGTTAAAAATGAGCAAGAACAAAAAAAAAAACAGAATTTTTCTTTTTGGCTAAATTCTGTTTCCGTTCAAAAACAAAACAGCATCAGTTTCAGTTTGTTGGCGAATTTCGAACGTGGCAGACGCCTTTTTTTAAGTGCGCGCTCTCTTCTTTTATTTTTTTATTTTCAAATAAAAAAAAATTTTAAATATTTTTTTGTTATTTTTAAACAAGAAAAAAAACAATTTGCTAACAACAAAAGACATTTTTTTGTTCAAAGAAAAATTTTAAATAAATAAAAAAGTGATGTAAAAATTTTGAAAGAAATAAAGAAAATATTTATTGTTTTATTATTTTATTTTAATTTCAATGATAATTAAACAAGTGGTTTTTACTAAGAAATTATTATCGTGGGAAAATTATAAGAATTCAACAAATTGGTTTCAATATTGACAAAAAAAACGCGAGCTACCTTAAGGAAAGAAATATAGAATTTTTTTAAACTCAGAAAAATAACATAAATAACCAAAAATAAATTGTGACAAATTTTAAAATTTTTGCAAAAAAAAAAAATAATAAATATTATAAAAACATAAAAATTTCAAAATCACAACAATACAAGAATCAAACAAGTGAAAAACGAAAACCTGCAAATACAAGACAGAAAAAAGGCGCTAAAAACATTTGAGAGAGAGAGAGAGAGTGAAAAGAAATATTTTTTTAATTTTTATTTGTTTTATTTAAAATAATAAAATTCTTCAAAGAAAAGACACAAAAAATATTTTATTATTTTTTTCTGTTAAACTCTTATAAAAACAATTGTTTTATACTCATCTCAGTGTCTCATTGACCGTGAATTTATATATTTAAAGCAATTTTTTTTTAAATTTATAAACAACAAAATAATTAACAATTTCTTCCAAAAAAATTAACAACAAAATAAAAATTAAAAAAAAAAAAAAAAAAAAATTATGAATTTAAATTATTAACATATTTATGTCTATTATATATAAAAAAATCTTGTTATAAAATTATTAAATAAATAAACAAATAAATCAAAAAAAAACATATTTTTAATAGAAAAATCAAAAGAAGTTAAAAAATACAAAAACACAAAATAATTTATTTATTGTTAAAAATATATATTGCAATTTATTAAAAACCAAAAATATATATAAAATTGTTGTCTGCTTTATATATAAAAAATATATTAATAAATCTATATGTAAGTTTTCTTAAAAAAAATTTGCAAAAATGTATTAATTTTTTTTAATTTTTGCGTCATTCTTTTCTCACACATTAAAAAAATATATTTTGAGTCATTTATTATAAATTTGAAAACTTTTTTAAAAATCTATTTTTTTCTATAAAAAAAATTAGGTCTTGATAACAAATATATAAATTTTTAATTCATTGAAAAGAATATTTGTTTAATGTGTGTCAAAAGTGCCAAAAGAATTTATTATTTTCCTTAACTTTTCTTTTAAGGGGATAAATTCAATATTTAATAAACCAATAATAAAAATTAATAAAAAATAAATAAAAATAATTCATTTTTATAAAACCTTGTTGCATGAAATGATATAAGAATTTAAATACAAAAAAAAAAAAAAAAAAAAAAACAAATATAATTAAAAATTTCATTAAAACAAATTTTTATGAGGATTTTCACATTTTTCATTATTTAATTATTAATTTATTTCTCATTCAATTTTTTAAAATCCAAAAAAAAAATAAATTATAAAAATATTGAAATTTTTATTTAAAATATAAAATATTAAGGAAAATTACTTCTTATCTTCTCTTAAGACTGAATTCTTTTCGTTCTCTTAAATAAAATATTTTGTTATTCTAAGTCCTCTTTTCAAACATTTGAATGATGTATAAAAACTACACTCAATCAGAGTAATTTTTATCTTAAGAGAACATAATTTCATAATTCTAAAACTTGTTTATAAAATATTCTCTCAAAAAAGTAAAGTTTTCTTAAAAAAAATACAAACTATTTTCTGCAAATTTCTCTAAGTAAAGTTTCTCTTGAAAAACACATATACATTTCAAAAAAAAAAAAATATATATATGTTTTCATAAAAACCAAATTGTACTTTTAAAAACCAGAAATTTTCTTAAATGAAATTAATAAACAAAATTTCTCTTTAAAAAAATCGCTTCAGTAAACAATCAAAATTTCTTTCTGAAACTTTTGATATTTATCGAATAAGTCAATTTTCTCTTAAAAAAGTGAAAAATTTCGAAACAAAATTTCGCCTAAATTAGAATCAAATTCTATAAATATTTTCTAGAGAATATTTGTATGGAGTTCATAATTTCTGTTGTATTTGAGAGAACAAGAAAAGGAGTAAATTTTTTTTTGCAAATTTTTTCTCTTAAAAAGAAAACAATATTTCTAAAATCAGATTGTTAGAAGAAAATTCAGAGAATTAAATTTATAGATACCAGAAAAGAACTTAACAGTTCATCTTGGGAAATAAGAGCAACATTTCCTTAAAAATTATCTCTTTTTATATATTTTTCAATTTATACAAAAGATTTAAATATATTCTCGTATATAAAGGGAATTATTATTAAATTAAATTTCTTTTAAGAGAGTAAAATTAAAAAAATGAAACTCTTAGGAAATATACATCTTCTCTAGTGTGTAAATTTTTCATAAGTAATTTTCTATAAGACTGTAATTTTTCTAAAGAAATTCCATTAAGCGAGTAAAATTTCCTCTTGTGAGAAATATTGTAAAATATTCTAAAGAAGTTTTCTCTTAATTTTTTTTCTCAAATTTTTGCTCTGAGAGAGTAAAATTTTCTACAAAAAAAATCTAAATAAATTTTCTGTTAAGAGAGTGAGATATTCTTTTAAGAGAGTAAATATTTTTTAAAATATTTGCTCTGAAATATTTTCAAAGGAAATTTTCCCTTAAGAGAGTAAAAAAAAAATATCTTAATAGAATGAAAGTTTCTATAGAAATTTACTTTGGACAGTGAAATTTTCTAAGCTAAAATATTTAAAAGAATTTTTTTAGGAAAGTGAGATTTTCTCTTAAGAGAGTAACACATTCTAATGAAATTTTCTCTTAAGAGAGTGAACTTTCACAAGAATTCTTTTCTAAAGAGATTTCATTTCTAAAGAAATTTTTTCTTATGAGATTAAAATTTTCTAAAGAAATTTTCTCTTATGAAATTAAAATTAAAAAAAAATTAAGTGCATTTTTTAAAGATTTTTCTTAGAAAGACAGATAATAATTTATTATTAGGACGTCAATTTAATTATTAGGACATCAATTAGAATATTTACATTTAACTCTTTTACACTTTAGCAAGATTCCTTTTATTTAAAAGATATAAAATTAAATAGTAAATTTTCTGTAAAAAGTTTCTTAAAAATATATCTCTTTTAAGAGATTTATTTTTTCGGCAAAACTTTTCCTTTAAAGATCTCAAATAACCATCAAATGATTTTAATTAATAAAATTTAACTATGGAAAAATTAGCTTTCAATTGTAATTCAAGAACTTTTCAAAATTATAGCAAATACAAAAATGTTAATTAGTAAATTTACTTTCTCTTTAGGAAATATTATCTCTCTTAAAACTACATTTGTTTATTTATTTACATTGTAAACTTTTTTCAGTTTTTTATTACAATTTTTAATTAAATACAACTTTTACCTCAGTTTTTTGTTTTTATGAAATAATTTTTTGTTCGTCTCATTGTTTGAGTTTTTTAAGTCATAATGACTTAATTTAATTTAGTTTAATTTAATTTAATATAAAATTAAGCTTATATTCTATCATATAAGTTTATGTGAGATTGCAATTACAATCTCTTTATATACTTGTGTCTATTACAAATTTTAGTAATAGAGACACACAACACACATACTCATTATGTTAAACTTAATACAAACACATAGTTAAAGCTGTTTGGCTGAACACAACATAAAACTTAATTTTCATTAAGTTTCTCTTTTTATGGCATAAAATTACAAAACAAAAGTTTTAATTGTTTTTATAAGATGTTTGTGTGGATGTGTTGAAGTAGGTGTATATGTCTGTATATGTAAGCGTGTTAGTTTCTGTTTATTTTCATGTTTAACTTTATGACGCTTTTCTGTGTGTGTGTCAGTGTATACAACACACTTGAACACAAACAATGAACGTCCATTAACACTCATGTGTGGGAAATTGTGTATGAAAAAGGAAATAAAGTTTTCTTGATGTTTTTGTTGTGATTGAAATTTTTAGCTGGTTGTTGTTGTTGCAATTTACTGGTATTTTTCTTGTTGTGGTTCTGTTCATTATTTTTGTCAAAAATATTCTCTTTTATTACGGGATTTTTTATTTCTTTTTTCTATGATTTCATTTCAAAAAGGACACCTTCTAAACAATTGTTTGTTTCTAGGATTTTTTTTAAGATCTATTAATTGTTCGTTTCTGAGATTTTTTTTGTTGTTTTTCGACTATTAATTTAATTATGTTGTTGTGGCCTCGAAGCCATTTTCTATAAATTTCAAAAAAAGCTCATAATTGTTTAACAATAAGATTTTCTATTGTTTATTATGCTCGAGCTTTTGTTTTCTATTTATATTATGAAAACTTTTCATGTCCTTTTTGTTCCTCATTATGTCCTCCACCGCTACAAGCGGTGAGGAGGGTATATTAACTTTATCATTCCGCGTGCAACGCTAAGAAGGAATCATCTCAGTTCCCATTATGTTTATATATTCTTGCATCAAATCAGAATATGAGTCGATTTAGCTATGTCGGTCCGGCTGTCTGTCTGTTGATGACACGCTCACGTGAAATTTGGCATGATTATTTGCTATGGTCCTGAAAAGTTTCCTATTTAAAAGCAACAAAATCGGGGCAGTATATTAAAAGATATAGACCGATACCTCAGGCAACCTCTAAGTTCAGACAAAAAATTTTCGTTAAATTACAAATCGACAAATTAGAATGAAATTCTCCCATAATATTGAATTATCAAAATCGGTTCAGTAGAAAAAAAGTTATAGTCAAATATATAACTAATTTTATGATTCATTAAATGTTCTTGTATTGTATTTAAGAAAAACTTGTATATATTGTATACGTCTGTAGGGGTATGTGTGAGTCTGAATGTACGAAGCATATTGTATTTACTTTACACACATTTTTGGTGGCGCAGCCAAATATAGCGTTCCTACTTGTCTTATATATTTCTTTCAATGTCTTTAGTTTCATGCTTCTTATTGTTCTTAATTTTCTTCCATTTTAAGCTGAAACCAAACTTTTTGTTCCTTTTTATGTCATTTTTTTTTAATTTTATGAATCTTTTGTTTAATTTTCTCTAATATTATTTATTGTTGTTGTAGTCCTTTTGTATCTAAACAAATTGTTTAATTATTTTTCATGTTTACTAAGAAAACATCTTAGAAAAAAAGATGAGGAAAATCAAGGAAGTAAATTTGGAAGAAGCTGAAAGAGTAAGAAATGTAATGAAAAAGTAATCAATTAAAAAAAGTATTTAAAAATATTTAAAGAAGCTTAATAGTGTCAAAATGATTTCTTATTTGTTAAAATCTTTTATGGAGTAAATTATTTGTTGACAGAATTTAAAGAAATAAGAAAATTCAAATAAATAAATGATGAATGTTTGATTTGGAATGAAAAACAAAAGAATTAATTAAATTAGAAAATTAGTAAAGCAAGAAGAGAGGAAATGAAAGATGAAAATGAAGAGAATGGAATGAAATGTCAATGAAAAACTATAAAGTTCATGCAGGTAGAAAGAGGACATTTTATAAGATTTATATTTATAATGGAATTTTGAACAAATGATGATTTCAGCACTAATTAAAAAAAAACAATATTAATGCCAATTGATAGCAAATATATTAAGAATAAAGTGACCGAAATATTAAACACATATTTTATGATGTTTTATATAAAACTGTACTCCACAAAGCAATTGAATTCTTCTCCATGTACTGTACTTATTTTACAAAAATTTAAAGTTATGTTCTGGACGAAAAAATGGATTAAAAGAAAGCTTCTGTGTCCCATATATACTCTTGGATCAGTATGGTTATTTTTATTTTTCAGTTTCAGTTTTCGGTTAAAAAAAATAATATTTATTGTAATTTTTCTATAGAAAAAATTTTAATATTTGGAATGGAAGAAATTCAAATTTCATCTTTGGAAAATTGGAAACTTTTTTTATGAAAATAAGGAGTTTTTCTTAAAAAAGAAAAATCCTTCTTTTATTACTCAAAAATTAAACTTTAAAAAACATGGTTTTTAGATAAATATATTTTTTTTAAATAAATTTTTTTGTATAGAAAACTATTTTTTCATTCAGAAATATATTTCTTTTCCATATAATTAAATGTTAAAAAATCGACTTTTTGCTTTTTTAAATTTTTTCTGCGACAAAAAGTGTAGTTTTTATTTTTTCTTTAAAGAAAATTTTATTTCGTTCTTTAAAAAAATTATTTTTTTCTTTAGGAAAAAATTAATTTTATATTAAGAAAAAAATTTTTTTCTCCAGAAAAAATTGAATTTAAAAAAAAATATATATAAAATAAAAAAAAAAATTCTTTGGAAAAAAATATATTTTCTTTTCTATTGTTTCTTTAGAACAAAATTGAGTATTTATTTTTTCTATAAAGAAAATTTTATTTCGTTCTTTAAGGAAATGATTTTTTTCTTTAGGAAAAAAAATTTATATTGAGAAAAAATTTTCTCCAGAAAAAAAGTGAATTTTGATCTACAGAAAAAAATGAAATTTTATCTTAGGAAAATTGATTTTATTTCGTTAAACAAAATTGAAATTTTCTTTAGAATTTTTTTTTTTTTTTTTTTTTTTTCATTAGAAAAAATTGAAATTTTTTCTTTGAAAAAAATTAATGTTTTTCTTAATAAAAATTGATTTTTTCTATATTTTTTTTTTTTATTTGAACAAATTTCTTTTTTCTTCATTTTAACAAATTAAACCTTTTTTCTTTAGGAAAAATCTATTTTTTTCTTTAGAATGAATTTAACTTGTTTGTGAAGACAAAATATTTTTTTATTTTCTTTAGAAAAAATAAAATTATTATCTGTATAAAACAGTAAAATGAGAAAAAATATTTTTTTTCTATAGAAGAAAAAATTTCTATTGGAAAATAAATATATTTTCTTTTTAGGAAATGCTAAAGATTTTTTCTTTAGAAAATTTTTTTCCCGCTATGGAAAAATGAAATTTTTTTCTTTAAAAAGTATAATACATATAAAAAAAATCTATTAAAGAAAAATAAAATTTATTTCTTTAATAAATAACGTTTTCTTAGAACGAAATTAAAATGTTAAGAATTTTTTTATTTTCTAAAAAGAGTGAAAAAAGTTAAGAAATTCTTTTAAAACCATCTTCCTTTTCTTCTATAAAGGAAAAAAGAATTAGTTAAACGGTTTTTACTGTATTTAAATTTATTTAAAAAAATAAAAATTAATTTAAATGGTATTTGAAATTGTTAATTACTTTTCCACTTAACCGTTTTTTGTTTAACAGAGGAAATGTTTGCACATTAATTTGTCTTTTTCTTATCCTTAAAATTCCTTTCAACTTCATTTCATGTGCCAATTATGAATTTAATCCTTGTTACTTGTTAAGACAACAAAAAATATTCCAAGGTATACTTTTTTGGGTTTGTGTTGGTTTTTTGCTATGTATTGTGTAAAAGCCTTAAAGTATATTTCGTATTTTTTGTTTTGTTTTTTTTTTGTTTTTTTTTTTTTTTTTTCATCAAGTTATTTCTAAAATTACGTGCTTTCATATAACTACATTTGAAAAATAAAAAACGTAATGAGAGAAAAAAATACAAAAAAAAATCATTGCCTACATTAAGGCAAAAGTTAGCAAAACAATTTTTTTTTGTTCTATTAGGTTTAACTTAAAAAAGGAGCAAGAAAGAAATGGAAGAAAATATTACTCACGTTTCATTTGCTGCTCTAGGACCAACAGACAAACAAACATATAACTTTCATAAACCCAGAACAAAATCATATTTTATTTTGGCATTAATTGTAGCCTCATCAACTTTATAGACGTAAAACACATTTTTTAGTTTTACTCTAGAGTTCTTTCCTTCACCATTTAATTTGTGTTCTGTTATTTATTTTACTTTTTTCTTGAGATCTTCTGGTCAAGTTCACTGCTAACTACTTCCGTTTCGTTAGTAGTTTCCTTTTCCAGAGCTTAACATTATTTTTCAAACAATTTTTGAGAAAAGAATAAAATAATAATTTTCCAAGTTTTAAATTTTAACGGACATTTAATTTCCTTCTTCACTCTAACTTTTTCAGCTTGATGTTGCTGACAGACAACAATGAAAATTGTTGTTTTGTGTTTTAGCATTTTTCTCATAAATTTAATAAATTTTCTTTATATTTATGGTAATTTTTCGGAAAATATATTTTAACGATTTAACATTTCGATTTTACCAAAAAAAATATAGTAAAATAACAAAATCATATTTTCAAAGCAAAAAAGTAGGCTTTACTTTTTGGCTTTATATTTTTGCGTTTTATATATTATTATTTCCCCCCAAAAATATCCCACCCTCTACTTTATTATTTCCATTCAAAAATTATTGACTTTCTTAGTCACCTTTTAGCTTTTAGTTAAGACAAAAAAGAAGTCAAACATAAGAAAATGCTATTTTTTCTTTACATTATATTTTATCATAAAGCCTAATAGTATACTATACTTCATTTAAATTGCTTCTTATTGTTTATGTTTGTTTACAAATTTTTAGGCAACAAATTTATTTTGTCATAAAAGTGAAACTGTGAAAGAACAGAAAGTGTTTTTGATGCGGGGTCATTAGTTAAAATCAATAAACAAGTGAAATATTTTAGGTCCGTGTCATAAATAAAGAATATTATTTACAAATATAAAGGACAAGGTCGTTTAATTTTTTCTTTTTCCTAAAAGCAGCCAAATTTTTATTATGCCTTAATATATACTTATATTTTTTGTGTTTATCTTAAATAAATTTTATGAATTATAAAAACAAATATAATTTACAGCTTGAAATCTTTTAAAGGGATTTTTTTACAGCTTTAATAAAAAAATTTAGTAAGATTTTTTCCTTTTTAGTAGTATTTTAGGGATTAACTATATCTATGTGCCTCAAAGTATACCTCAGGGCTTTCTTATAGAGTATGTTTTTAAACATCAATCATTTTTACGGAATCTTATGTCTTATTAAAGTCATTTCCAAGGGATTCACTGATTACCATTATAAAATTAAATTTCATTTTTATCTTATAATTTAATAAGATAAAAATATTTATTTGAAAAATGTTTTTTTTTTACGAAAGTAATAAATATTAAAATAATTTAATGTGAGGTTACGATAAAATTGAGGTCGTATTTGCTATTAAATGTTTCAAACAGAAAATTTTCCTAAACACAGTATTTTTAAAAATTAATGTGAGAGGAGTCTTAAAAAAATAAAATAATTTTAGAGCAACTTGACCCGATCATTTTTAAGAGAAAATTTCTTTGATTTATTTTATTTCTAAATTTTCTTAAGAGAAAAATGTAAGATGATAATTTTCTATTAATAAATTTTGAAAAGAATTTTTTAAGATCAAAATTTAGAGCAGGATCCGGTTTTTAAGATCATACATCCATATCGCGCTGAACTTTTTTTCACTATATTTGAAAAATTATCTGCCAACTCCACTGCTTTTAATGACGGATCAAGCCAGACTGAGTGAATTTTGGAAAATTGAAGAGAATGTACGTGTGGAAAAATAAATAGTGAAAATTTTGAGTCTTTTTTCAGTGAACGTAAAAAATTAAATCAAATATTTTCAAAATAAAATGTTTAGAATGGAAATTTTTCTAAACAAAATTTTGAGAAATTTATGAAAAAATTAATTACAGAAATGTTTTCTAAAAAAAAATATAGTTTTGAAGAGAGAATGATCTGATTGATTTTTTTGTAAAGAAAAATTTCTAAATTATTTTAAGAGAAAATTTTCTACTAGAATTTGAAGAAAAATTAAAAAAAGTTAAATATTTTTTGGGAACAATTTTTTTTAAATTATTTTTTTAAGACAAATTTTCAAGTTAAGTAAGAAAAAATTGTCTAAATCAATATGGTTAAGAGAAAATTTTCTGAAAAAATTTTGAAGAGAAAACTTTATAGATTTGAATTATTTAGAGAAAATTTGTTTATATAATTTTCTAAAAGAAGATTTTGTAAATTAATTTTTCTGGGAAATTTTTTAAATAAATTTTTTAAGGAGAAAAATTTTCTCAAGAATTTTTTTCCAAAATAATTTTGAAAGGCAAAAAATTTGACTTAGAAATGAGATGAAAATTTTTTTGAGAAAAATTTAAATAAAATTTTTGAAAATTTACTTTCTAAAAAAATTAAATATTTGGGAAACAAATTCTGAAATCAAAGTTTTTTGGAAAAAAATTTCATAATAATCAAATTAAAATTTCTGAGTTCTAAAAAGAATTTCTAAAGAAAATAACGATAATTTTTTTTGAAACTAAAATTAATAAAAAAATTTTTTTTGAAGAGAAAATTTTATTATTATTATTTATTAATTTCTATGAAAGAAAATTTTATGAATTTTTGGTAAAAAAAGATTTTATAAATTTATTTATTTATTTTGTTTTTGTTTTAGAAAATTTTCTAAATGGATTTCGAAAACAAAAAATTTAAAGAAAATATTCAAAGAAAAAACTTTGTAAGAAAATTTAATGACAAATACTTTTAAAAATGGTTGAAAGTTTTTTTAAGTGAAAATAAATTTGAAAAAATCTGAAAAATCATTGAATTAGATTTTAAAAATTAATTGCATAATATTTTTAGGAATATGGAAAAAAAAATTCCAATGAATTTTGAAATTCTTTTGAGAAATTCAAATTTACCGGATGTTACCGTCAATTTTGGAGATTAGATTTAATTTGACTTGTGTCTCTCTCTTTAAAAGCGATTTAAACACTTGAACATAAATGAATTTTAGTTAATAAAGTTTGTTTTCTTCATTCCATATTTAACTGTAAATTTTCAAATGATTTTTTTCTTTCATTTTCTTTTCTTTTCATTTTCCATTATTAACTGAAATCCTTCAAAACATATGTTTTTCTTATTATTTTTCTTTATTTAATCTTCATGCAACATCTTAAGAGGTTTTCGTATTTACTCTAAGTCCAAGGCTTTTTCTTCTTCTTCTCTTATTTTGTAAGGGACGAAGGGGGGAGAATATATTAAATAAATTTATCCTCTTAAAAGAAAATTTATTTATTTTTTTTTTAAGTTTTGGTTAAATAAAAAAAAAAAAAAAAAAAAAAAGTTTTTTTTATATTTTAGAAAATAATCCTACAGTAAACAAAAACTATAGAATTCAGAAAAAACAGTGATTAAATACCATAAAAGTAACTAAATATTATTACAGATTTAAATTTATTAAAACAGAAGACAAAAAAAAAACTCAATTAATATTCTGATGAATGAATGAATGAATGAATGAATGAGAGAAGAGAAGATTATTTTGAACGTACAAAAATATTTTAAATAATAAAATAAAATAAATAAATTATTTACTTAATAAATGAAAATAATTTGCAACTAAAGTGCTTCTATACAAATTTAAATTTAAATACAAATAAACTAAAACTAAATTAAATAAAAAAACAAAAACAAGTAAGAATACTTTATTCGGCTATGCCGAATCTTCAATACCCTCCACCACAAATGCGTGTGAAGTAAATACATTATATTTCTTACATACATACTCAAACATATACTCTCAGACGTATACATTATGGAAGGTAAACGGGACTGTTTTTTTTTTTTTTTTTTTCAAATCCCGAAATTCGGGAATTTTAAAATCATATCCCCGGATTCAGGGAATTTTTCGGGTTTTTGGTATTTTTGCTAACACTTTTTTGGAATAGTAATTTGATGACAATTTTACGAAAGTTTGTTGCTTGAACTTAGAGGTTGCCTCAGATATCGGTCTATATTGATATAATAAAACGATTTTGCTGATTTAAAACAGGAAACTTCTCAGAAGTATAATAAGTACTCAGACCAAATTTGATAAGCTTTTGTCAATTACACTAGAGCCCTGACTTGCATCCGTTTTCGATTTGCGTCGTTTCGATTTGCGTCGTTTCGATTTGCGTCGTTTCGGTTTGCGTCGTTTTGATCCCAATTTGTGTCGCTAGAAACTCTTAAATTTTTTATTGCAGCATTGTGAATTACCATAGAGTCACTGATAATACTTATCGTTGTCTGAACGTTAAGTTTTCAGATTGCGTTAAATAAGGCGGATTCCCTTTTCATTCTTATGTAAGTGCTAAGCTAAGATTATGTGATTCAGATTATGTGATTCGCCAAAGTACGTTTAGGACGTAAAAAATGAGTCAAAGTAAACAAAAGTAAAACATAAAAATTAAACGTAATAAAACATTTTGAAACGCGAGAAAAGGCTGTTAATATACGAAGAGCTTTTGAACGAGTACCTACAACAAATAAGAACAATTTGCAACAGACACAGTGATAATATAAATCGATATGGCTGAAATTGTCACACCCCTTCAATCTAAACAAGACGCTATAGCAAGAAATCCCTTATTAGTTAAAATGGAATCCCTTCTTTCAATCTGGAGACATGATCATAATGAAAAGTACGTTATAAAAAATAAAGCTCTTTCTTTTTACTTCAACCTTAAGAAAAATACGGCATCTGGTATTAACGAAAATTCTGGTGATTTCATAGCCAACAACGGTTGGATTAACTTGTTTTTTTATTTTTTTTTATTTTATTTTTTTTTTTAACAAAAAATTTATTATCTTGTTTTGAATATTTTCCCGAATAAATTAAATTTCAGTACATTTATATAGGAAAATTTGATTCGATTTGCGTCGCGTTTCTCCGGTACCCATTAACAACGCAAGTCCGAGCACTAATGTATGTGAGCGTGCCAAAATTTAGATACAGACGGACTGACGAACATACAAGAATATTGGGATCTGAGATGATTATTTCTTAGCGTTACACACGGTATAACAAAGCTAATATGCCCCCTTCACCATTTGTGGTGGCGGAGGGTATGAAAAATTATACAGAAAATATTTTAAACAAATAAATGAAAAATAATTATTAATTTAAATATTTATAAACTGTTTAATAGATTTTTACAGCGTACAAAAAAGGGCTTTTTTCCATTTTAAGTAGAGACAACAAAAACAACAAAAAGTTAATTTATTTAAATAAAATTGTGGTTTAACAAAAATCAAAATAACAGAATTTAAATTTTAAAACCAAAAACGGTCAGAATAATTTTATGAATAAATTTTGAAAAAAAAAAAACTGAGAGAAAAACAAATTAAAAAAATCCTATTTAAATAATAAAATAAAAGTTAAACTAAATAAATGAAAAATAAATAAAATAAAATTATAATTAAATAATAAAAACCAAAAACAACAAAAATATATATATATATAAAACAAAAGTCAACAACAACAAATATAATATAAAAAATAAATAAAAACTAATAAGCTTCCACACAAATACACTCAAATATTTCAATAAATTTTACAGAAAATTAAGAAAAAACAAAAACAACAAATAAAAATATATATAAAAAAAAAAAATACATCATTAAAGTTACTATTTTATGATAAATTATTATAATTATTAATAAATAAATTAAATCAAACAGAATTAACTATTTTTGTGTCAAAATATCAAAATATTTATTCCAAAAACAACAACAAAAACAAACCAAAAATCAAATATATATTTTTATAAACAAAAAATATCTTTTGAAAATTAAAAAAAAAAACACTATATTTTTTGAACCCTAAATGTTACAATATCAGCAACAGGAACAATATCCACAATTGTTACCCTCAAGTCGACAGCAACAACAAGTTCCACTGTTAAAAGTCTATTATTTACGCCTAAATTCCAAAGAAGACGGCTCTAAAGCAGCCGCCTGTTTATTTGATAAATCAAGTAACAACAGCAGCAACAGCGAAAATAACGTTAATACCAAAAACTCTTCACGTTATAACGATAAAACCATGAAAACTTTAGCACCAAATATACGACGGCGACGTCGTTGTGATCGTCATCATTTGGATTTATATCATGGTGGTGGTGAGGGTTCCCACAAAGGTTCCACCTCAGCAACATCGTCACCTACCACAGAATTTCCTCCTAAATCGAAATCGGCCTCAACATCGCCTATAAGTGATTTGGGTATACCGGCGCCACCTATAACACCACCGCCAGCTTTTCTTTCGGAGGGTTATAAACGCTCGACCACACCCAGTAAGAGTGCAGCAGTTAAACGATCTTTAGGTGAGAAATTTGTAATGTTGAGGAAATTTTTTTGTTAATTTTGTTTTATTAAAGGATCTGCTCTCTTCTACAAGGGAAATTTCTTCCTTCAGTTCAATAAACTCACTTAGAGAATTTGGAGAAAATCCATTTTTTTCTTTAAAAAATCTATAAAGTTTTCTCCAAAAAATTTTTTAATCACTGATTTTTCTCTAAAAATATCTGATTTTTACAAAATTTGTTTTAAGGCAAATTTTTCTCTTGAATGAAGTTTTCGAAAAAAAATTCTCCTAAATTTTTTTTATAAAAACTAAAATTTTCGAGAAATTTCTCTTGAATCGAATTTCTGTAAAAAGTTCTCTTGGATTAAAATTTTTGAGAACATTTTTTTCTTAAATGAAATTTTTGAGAAAAAAAAATCTGGTATAATTTTTTTTTTTAAATTTTTTTTTTTTAATTATTTTTTTGTATAAAAACAATTATTTTCTTTTAAAATAGAAAAAACTAAAAAAATGTTGACAAAATCCTCTTACAAGGAAAATTTTCTCCTACAAAAGAAGTAAATTAATTAATTCTTCTACAATAATTTTCAGGAATGTTCTCTAATTACTTTTTAATTAATTTTCTCTTAACACAAATTAAGTAAAAATTTTAATTAATTTGTCTCCTCCAGAAACATTTTCTACCGAATTTTCTCTTAATATTTTTTTTATTTTTGAAAAGAAAAACATTTTATTGAAATATTTGTAAAAGCGTTTCAAATAAAAAAGAAAAAAAAATAAAATAAAAACAAATTTTATTTGTATTAAAAATTGACATTTATTGTTTACATCATCATCATCATGTGACAGCATTGTTATAAATTCATCCTAAATTGTGTACCCCAGATGTATGCTATATATTTTATTTCAATTATATTTTCTTTTGCTCCCTTTTTTTGTTGGTCTCATACTCTCCGCTCCACAACAACAAACAACAGTTACTTTCGAATTCTATTATAAAGTGTTTACTCTGGATACATAAATGAAAACAACAAATACATATTGTACAGTTATACATATGTATATTTATATTGAAAACATAAAGCCTAAAGTTATGCTTCAGTTGTCAACCATTTTATGCAGAAAATTCTTTGTATATTTCATATGTCATATAGAAAGGAAGAGAAGAACTTATTGATTTTATTTTTGTTATTTTGTATATTTTAATGTTTACAACATCAATCATATAAAAATATATATTTTTCTTTTGCTCGTTTATAGTTATTGTGTTTGTATAGTTGGTGAAAAGAACAGGGATAGAGAAGAAAATTGCAAAAAAAAGTATTGTATATTTTGTGGCTGAATTATTTTTAATAGTGGAAAACGTTCTTTTGTTGTTTTTAGCATTTTTCTGACGAGATAGCAAAATACCACAATATATTTATGGCATTTTATTTATTTTTTTTTATCCCCGGGGACCGTAAAGCAAATATTAATAATGAGAGTTAATTTTGTGGTTCCCTTTTTCTTTAAATAAAGCCTACTTTCAGGACGTATTGTTAATAAATACCTTTCATTACCTTAAGGTGTTTAAAAAAGAAAGTGGGAGTTTTTTAATCATTTTTATTAAAATTTTGAAGTCCTTTTTAAACTATTGTGTTGCTGTCTAAAACTCTCAATTAAAATATATATTTTTGTTCCTTATCTAAAATTTGTTTCCTTCATGTTGCCATTCTATCAATTCTATATAATTTATTTTTGTACTGCTAACAATAAAATAGATTTTATTGAATCATTGCGCCTGATAATATACTATACAAATATTATTTATTGTATTGAAAATGTATGCATGCAAAGTTTATCAATAAAATAGTTTTAAAATAAACAAAATCATTTTGTTAGAAATGGCAATTAGTTTTAATTAAACTAAAAGGCATTTTAAGCAAAATGGAATGAGGAGGAAATAATTCTAATTTAATTTTATTGAAAAACTATTTTAGTATATTTTAAGAGCATTTTATAATGAATATATTGGAAATAAATTAGAAAATACATATTAGATTTTTGGGCTTTTGGAAAATTAAAAAAAAAAAATTGGTTTTAAATTCTATAGCATATTTATAGGGAATTAAAATCCTTACTGTAGTTTGGAAAATAAGGTCGACTTGCACCTCTTCTCTTTCATTTATCATAGTTCCTTTAAATAATCTTTACATTCTTATTTATCCTATTATGTAATATAATTATTCCTTTTCCTTTAAGTATGCTTCCCTTTTTTCAGTTTAAATACCCTTTAAAGTATACTTTTCAATGTAATTAATTATTTCCCCTAAAGTTCTTATAACTTATTTAATTTCTATATATTTAACTACAACAAAAAGCCGCTTAAGTCTTAAATTATTCTTTTGCTCTAAAAAGTATGCTGCATTTTTATAAATATTTAACATATAGAAGCCATTCTATTAGAAGTCATATGTATTTTCTAAAACAAAATAAATCCTATTAAAAAACTATTTTCTCCTCTATATTTTTAAAAAAGATTTCATGCGAACACATAAAAAAGTAAAGCATAACTAACAGGGAAAAATAATAATATAAAAGACGCATATAAATATAAAAATTTTAAACTTGAAAAAAATTTCCTATAAGTAGACTTTGGTTTCTATTTTGTTTGCTCTTTATAGGTTAAATATATCTTAAATTTAATAAAAATTCTTAGTTGTTTTCTTAAGATTTTTCTAGACATTTTCATTAAAATACAGAAACCTTTTTTCTTAGCCTACTTTAGGGCATTAAGAGAAATAAATCAAAAATCATAAATGACTACGATTTCTTTTATATATTTACCAACATCTGATTTATTTTAGACTTAACATTTCATAACATTAACATGATAATGGCAAAAATCTGTAATCAAACATGCATGGTTGGAATATTTATAGTATATCTCTAGGCACACAAAGTAAAACCTAAAATAATAATAATAATATTGTGAAACGTGTCAGTTTGTTTTGCTTCCATAATATTTATAATATTTGTTTAAGAAATTATGTGTATTTGCAGCATATTTTTAGGCAAATATTTAATTAAATGTTTGAGTTTTATTTATTTTATTAACTTTTAATTTTCATCTTAATTTTATTATAGAATCTTTAAATTTTTCTTAAGTTTTAATTTAATTGTTTTAACATACCTAATTTCCTTTAACCAACAATTAACAATTTATTATATCTCAGCATAGTTTAAGGCATTCAAATTAAATCTTCTTTATTGTATTTTAAATGAAAGATTTGACTCTCTCGCTCTCTTCTTTCTCTCTCTCTCTCTCTCGTATTCAACACTTCATTTAAATTAATAAAAGGACATTGTTTGTAGCATTTATTTATAGCATAACTTAAGGCAAATTTTTCATTTAAGTTGTATTCACTTCAATTTCTCAGAAATTCGTCTCTATCGAAAGGCATTTTAAAACGGTTTTTTATTGTAATATTTAGAGAGATAAAGATATTTGTTAAATTACCACAATGTGGCCAATAACAAAATCCTACAAAAAAATAACTTAAGGCCAAATTTATGTTGTGTCTCTCACAATAACTTTATTAATGGATAAACAATATTAAATAATTGAAAATATTTAATTCAGAATAATAATTCTTACAACAAATATTGTATTCTTTTCAATCAATAGTTTTTAAACAATTTAACAACAAAAGTATTTAATTTTCTTTTCAATTATTTTAGCTAAAATTTATCTAAAATTTTTTGCCTAAAAGTCTATAAATATTTTAGTTTCTATTTGCAAAACATAAACTTTAAACAAATACAATTTATAATTAGCCTAAAGGCATGCTATAGATATTTCAGCTTAATTTTTGTTTACAAAAGAAACTAAATTTCTTTAAATTGATAGAATTTATTAAAGTGGTGAACTAAGATAGTAAGTTTAAACATGCGTTAGTTAGCTTGCTAAACAGTCTATTGTTCAACAACCTAAAAGTATGCTTTAATTTCTTAAATAAGAATTATTTTACTAGTTACTAACTAGTTTAAATTACTAATATTTCTTTTAAACAATTGTTACTCTGTAATACGTGTGTTCTGACAGATTTTTCACAACTTCCTGGTGCTGATGCTCGAGGGAATGTTGAAGTAAAGTTTAAAACCCAATAACATTCAGAATGTCCCAAAAAGTTCTTGGTGTGGCAAGCGATTTACAGTTTCGACAAAAGAAGCCAATCATTTGTTACAACGGGCTCTTTAAATCTGACTTGGCATCCTGTTATTTTAATCTGAACTGGCATCCTGTTACTATGGTAAACAAGCCCTTGAGTGGTGCTAGAACACTGTTTGTACTAAAAGCGGCAAATCTTTCAAAATACCCGATACTTAGGACAGTGGAGATATATTGAGTTCTTGGTAAAAGACAAACAAAGCGCGCAAAATAGGTGTCCATAAAGTGTAATTTTAAACGAAAATGGACTTCCAGTTCGAGCAAAGTTACAACATAATAAAAACATTAATGGAAGGGTTTCCGAAAAGGTTCACTATAAAAATAGCTTTTTTTTCAAATTGTAATAAATAAATTGTTAAGAATTCTTCGGTCTTACTCCCCAAAATTATGTTTACATATTTGTATAAATAAATAATTAAACTTTCTAGTTTTGTCTTAACTTTTCCAAGTTTTTTATTCATTTAATAATAATTTTGTGTTATTTTTATTACATTTTTTCTCTCTTGACATTCTTCTCTTGAATTTAATAATTTAACAAAATTCAAGACTTTCGAAAGAGAACAAAGAAAAGTTTTCAACAACTTTTATTTTCATTATTTTTAAATTTTTCAAATTTTATCCCCAAAAAAAGTTATAAAATCAATTCAACTCATCAGTAAATATAGAATAATAAGAGAACTGAAAATAAATACATGAGCTTTAGAAAGTATTAGTAATACAAATATGCCTTAAAATATGCTATGAAAATTTATTATAATTTATTCTCTATATATATGCACAACTATTGATTTAAACCTTTTTCTTCTAAAGTTTATTATAATGAAATTTGATTATATTTTCGTGTTTTGAATTTGTATAGAATTGGAAAATAAATAGAAATAATTTATTGAGAGATAAAATTGATAAACATTTACATAAAAAAAATGTTTTACTATTAGTTTGTTACCCCCCTTAAAATATGCCATGAATGTTTTTACAAAATAATAAAAGCCACAATATATGCTTAATATAATCTTTTACAACAAAAGCCCTAAAGTATGCAAACAAATTTTGGCAATAGTAAATTATCATCAAATTCAATATTTAAATGCGCAATAGTTTTTCTTGTATTCTAAATTGTATTGAGTGATTAAAATGTATTTTAAGGCGATTATAACAGTAATTTGGAATAGAATAGATTTTTATAAAACTTCAGATTCGTTTTCTATTGCAGGAAAATTTGAATTTTAGGAAAAAATTTTGTTAATTTGAAAAAAATGTTAGTTAATCTGATTAAAATTAGTGACCAGAAAAAAGTGCTTGCTAAAATGAGTAAATATTTACAACAAAACCCAACTTGATCCTACAAAAAGTTGGACAAGCTTTTAAAGGTCTGCTCTCCAACTGTTTCAAATGCTGTTAAACAGCACCGAGATAACTTTTCTTTTGGTAGAAAACCAGGTTCAAGTAGAAGCAATGGTCTACATGAAGTTTCTTAAGCTAAACAAATAGAAAGCAACACACTCGTTAGGAAAGCAGCCCGGTTAATTCAGTACTCGTAATATTTGGTATGAAAAGTTAAAGTTAATGTAGATTATAAAATTTGGAAGGCTCAAAAAGTATCTCACAGGAACGTTGTTAAGAATTTGGAGGCCAAAAAGGGATCACGAAAGTTTAAGTCAAATTCTCAAAAATGATTCTTGCTGCATAATGCCAGATTTTTTGCAAATTCCTGATCAAAATTTTTATGTTGCTGATTGTCGAGGGAAAGTAAAAAAAAGTTAAGACCCCAAAAAAAGACAAAACAGTTATTGCTATGACAAGCAATATGTAGTTACGGCAAAAGAAGCCAATCATTTGATACAAGGGACTCTGTAAATACCGAAGTTTATTTCAAGGAGTGTTGTCAAAAAAAGGCCTCATAATATGTCCATTTTTTTTTTTTGGACCAACTTAATATCTTATCACTATGGTAAAAATATCTTTGTGAGGTACCAGAATAATTATGTGGTATTTGTACTAAGAGAGACAATCCTCCAAACTGATTGGAGCTAAGGCCAGTGGAAAGACATTTGAAGAGCTCATAATGGGTGGAAAAATGTGTGATATATTTGAACAAAGTGACGGAAAGTTTTATAAAAACGTTACGAATAATTTCAATCAAATTAAAAAGTTAATAAATATTTGATAAATAGATTTTTTGAGGTTATGTCACGCCTAGATTTATTTAAAAGTTATGTAACGCCTAGAATTATGAATATTTTGATCAAATGTTTTCATTATCTTACATTCAAGATGTTTACTGCAGTTTAGAAACAGTTAATGGAAATCTAACTATTATCAGTGCTTAATTAGCAAATATAAAATCTTCGTCCTTCCGAATTCCATGAAAATAATTTCAGTTGTTTTATTACGAAATTTATTCACTCATCATCTATTTGACCCCTTTTTTCCTGCTATCATGATTTTGTTAAAATTTCGTCTTTCTTTGAATATAGTCCATTAAGTTAATTTGAGCTCTTTTCATTTTATTTAAGATTTTAGTTTTATATATTTAATTTAAGTTTTTATTTTTCGAACAGAAATGAAAGTTATATTTTATGTTCTGCTTGTAAAATAACTTGAAATTTTATTTTTATTTTTTTATGCCCTTAATTTCATCAACAATTTCTTCCCATAAATATTTTTTATTTATTTTAAGAAAATATATATTGTCAATATATATTGATTGAATTGTGGTATGATTTTTTCTATATATTTTATTTTCTTAAAAAGCAAAAAAATCTAGAGCAGTAAAAAAATATGGGAAAAAAAACTATCAAAGGATATTTTTATTAAATAAAATCATATGCATATATGAAATACACTCTCACACACGCAAACACTCACACATGCTCTTATAAACAGTGTTGCCAATTTGGAGAATTTTCTGCTAAATCTGGTGATTTGAATAGATGTCGGAAAGCGAAAATTCTAGCAATTTGTGTGATGATCCTAAGGAGATAAAAATTTTGTGCAAATAAGTGGTAGTATACCAGACATAATACAATATCCTTGTCTGCTACATGTTGCTTGGATGGGCTGGTTGAATTAATTTTGAAATACCGTTAGTAGAAGAGTGTAGCTTTATAACTTTGCAAGTAGAGCGGGAACTATATGAAGTTGAAACAAAAATTTTGGATTTTGACAACCACTTTAGTGTTCAGAGTTTACAAGTTATATTGCTGTACTCCTTCAATCCAATAAAATCGAATCTGCGCTACTTGCAGATTTTAGCGTTTTATGGATGCTAAAACCCACTAAATTTTGAGGATAATCGTTCGAGATAAATTGGCAACACTGCTTATAAGCTTCTGCTTGTAAGTGTGTGTGTGTGTGGGAGTGAGAGAATAAGAGTAAATATATGTATAAAGCTATTTACTTAGTAAATTTAATATCTTTGATTGATATCCTTGATGTTATTGCTGTTGATATTTGATTATTTTCACTTTTTTTTTCTTTCATCTTCATATTTTGTATATTATTTTGGTCTCTTTCCCTTCAGATATCAATATCTAACAACAAACAGCGTAATGTTGTTGTTGATTGAAAAAGAAATATATTTATGACAACAACAACAAACTACTAGAAGGAATCAAAAATGCAAAAACTATATTGAATAAGAAATGCTGAAAAGGAAGAAGACCAAAAGAGTTACTTTGTGAGAAAAATTATTGTAGTTGTTGTTGTATATAGGAAATGGAAAATTAAATGGCAATAAAAGGAAAAAAACATTATTTTCAAGTTTTTCAAATTTATTTCAATAGGTGTCGTAAAAAATGAACACGTGTGTGTGTGTGTGTGTGTGTGATGATGTTGGCAATAGAAAAATTTAAAAAGATATTGAAATATTAGAAATTGAAATTTAATATTTCAAATGAAATTTTTGTTACCATTTAAAAAAAAAGTTAAGAGAAATTGCGAAAAGAGAGCAGAATGAGAACGAAATAGAAAAATTATTAAAAATTTTCTTTACATACAAAAGTTATCGAAAATTCTATTGAATTGACAGGACAATAGTCTGTTTTCCTAATTATTCAAAGTTAACTGCAATAGAACTTTAGAAGGTCAAAAAGGATTAAATAAATTTTGAATATCGGAATAAAGCTAATATGATGCTTTTTGACATTTCCAGACTCGCAAGTTTAGACTACAGATTTTGTTGACTTATCCTTTTTCATCAGTCAGAACAGAACTGATTGATGATTTACTCATCAAATTTATATCTATTATAGAATTATCGAGACCCATTAATGAAACATTTTCATACCATCCACGACAACAAGTGACCCTCTTTACCACATGTTAACTTTGTCATTCCATGTACAACGCTAAGAAAGAATCAACTCAGACTCCATAATGTATTATAGTCCTGCATAAAAAAAGCTATGACCTTCTGTCACATACATAACGAATTTACTTCACTCGCATTTGTGGCGCAGGGTATTGAAGATTCGATTTCCATTTGAATTTAAAATTAAAAATTTAATTAAATAGAAGTTTTAAAGTCAAAAGAGTTTAAACAAATTTTACCACCAAAGAGACCTTTTGCTTTTTGTCTAATAAATACCGAAAGAAAGTTATGTATATAGACTTTCATCCCGTGTGTTCTATGAGATGTTTTTGTTCCGAGTACATCCATTTTTGCCGTTTTAAAATACAACTTTAAGGGTCAAAAGTAAACAACTTAATTTTCTTACTAGAAGAACATATTAAGTGAATAATTTGTCCACTTTTAAAATAAAACGTTTGAAGGTCAAATGTGATTAATTATATTTTGAAATCCTATAAAATTTGAGACCTGTTTGAACCCATCTGGTGGAAATTTTATTCATGTGTATTCACTTTAATTTTTTGGTAACAAACTTATATCCCCTGGTGAAATCTTTAAATATATACTCTTCCCCCATTTATACTTTGGACCATGTAGGTTTTCTAATTCATTCCTCTTTCTACAATACAGTTACACAATAATAATAATATTATTTACCTTCCTTTTAAGATTCTTTATCAAAACAACTATCAAGGACATCAAACAATAATAATAAAAATCATTAACATGTTGAGACCTTTTTTTCTCATTCATTTGATCCATTTTTTGCTTCCTCATAATAAAAATTTTGTTATAAATAAATAATAATCGTAAAGAAAATATAAACAAAAATAGAACAACAAAATTATATATAAACAACAACAACAATAATAATAATACAAAACTATAAAAAATATTTCAATATTTTTTTTCAATAAACCATAAATTTTCCTACTTAAGGAATTGTTATGGTCAAAATTGTAAATACATAAACATATTTATGTGATATGCGGATATATGGATGTGTAAATGTGTGTTTGAGAGACAGACAGAGAGAGAGAGCGTGTAGAAAAAAAAACATTATTTCAATAACCTTGAGGAAAATAAACTGTTAAAAAAGAACACCAAAAGTTAAAATTTTACCACAATCATATTCAGTATCAGATGATCAGAGATAAGTATCTTTTTAGCGTTATACTCGATTTATTGTTGTTGGTTATCAATGAACGAAGAACATTTATAATACTTTACTGGACCAACCTTTAAAGAGAACAAAAAAATCATGATAAACAGCAATAAAAGTAAAGAAACTTTAACATTAAATACACTAAACAGAGTTGTGAAAGAGTTATTTCTTTTTTTAGAAATTTGGGTAAATTTTCCTTAAAGGAGAAAATTTGAAATGAATTTTTCATTTAGAGAAATTTAAGAGAAAATTTGTTATATATTTTTTTTTTGAAAAGATATTTACGACATATTTTCTTAAAAGAAAATCGCATAAAATTTTCTATTATATGGAATTTTTCCAAAAACTCCACTAAGAGAAATTTTGCCATAATTATTTAATTAATAGAAAATAGCAAAATTTAAGAAAATTTTTTAATTAAGAGAAAAATTTTCAATAAATTTTTTATTTAAGGAATTTTTTCGAAAGTCTTTTTACTTATAAAAAATTTCTTAAAATTTTTCTTTTAAGAGAAAATTGTTCTTTTAAGAGAAAATTTTAGAAAATTGTTCCATTAAGAGAAAACATCAGAAAATTGCGCGTAAAGAAAAATTGTTATTTTGGGAAAAGTTTTCATTCATTTTTTTATTAAAAAAAATTCATAAATAAATTTCGAATTTTTTTTCATTTTAAAGTTTTTGTTTATAGGAAATTGTTAATTAATTTCGTTTTATAGAAAAATTTCGCAATTTTTTTCTATATAAATTTTAGATAAATTTTCTTTTCTTTATAAAATCTTCAATGAATTTTCTTTATATAGAAAATATTCGTTTAATTTTTTTCTTTAGAAAATTTTCGTTAAATTTATTTTCTTTAGAAAATTTTCGTTAAATTTTCTTTTCTATAGAAAATTTTCGTTAAATTTTCTTTCCTACAGAAAATTTTCGTTAAAATTTCCCATAAAAAAAATCGAATAAGTTCCATTAAAAGCAAGTTTTTGAGATTTCCATTAAAATGTAAAATTCTATATTTAAAGAAAAAATTATAAATACATTTTCCGTGTAAGAAAAATGTATACAATTTTGATAAATTTTCTATTTAAAAGAAAAACGATAAATTTTTTATGTAAAAAATTCAAATTTTTTTATTTAAAGAAAATTTCGGGGAAATCTTCCATTTCTGACGTATCTTGTTTCTGCTGCTGTTTTTGTGCTCAAATATTGTTATAAACTTTCTTTCTTTTTGTCTTTTTATTATTTTGCGATTCCAAATAAACTGACTTCTAATATTTAGAGTTCTGTCATGACCATTAAACGTATGATACGTTATTAACAATTGAAGCATGATGATTTTTTGTTAGCTACACGTGTAGCACAAGGACAACAAGGACATCATCAGCAACATCAACATCCATGAAAAGGACAACATGAAAATGAAAAACTTTAGATCAGAAAATAAAGATTTTTATCATATTTTGGGGTGGATAGATAAACTTAAAATGTATATGAGACATCGATTATTAACCTTTCTTTAAGTTTATCATTTATCTGTTGTTGATGTTGTTCTTTTCTTCGTCTTTTTTTGATATTTCTTTATTATAGTTCTTTTCACAAAATAACAAATAGAAAATAAGAAACGTGTTTACAGAATTTATTTGTGTGTAATCAAAATATTCAATTCTCTTTTTCTTTTTTACGTTCATTTTTCTATTCCAGTTATTTTATCTTTAAGAAATTATTTATATAACAAAAAATACAAATTATGGGTGTTTTTTCCTTCTAATAAATAATACGTTACAGTTAGTTACACTAGAATAAATCAGGAACATATATAATTTTAATAAATTGTATATTATTTAAATAATTATAAGATTTATTAATCTTTAATTTGTTAACAAATATTTGAATTAATTATAGAATTTATTAAATAAAACAGATTTTAATTTATAATGATAAATGTAAAGCATATCTGTAGGCTTATGGAGGAAATTAAAATGTGTATAGTTTAAGGGGTAAACGTAAAAGTAATTGATAATTGATTTGTTTGGTTTAATTAAATAAAAAATTATGTTTAATTTTCGAAGACATTAATTGTGGAAGTTATTAATTATTTAAATAAATTTATTTTATTGTTATTTATTAATGAGTTTTTAAATAATGCTAATAATTAATTTTTTATTTTTCTTTGCAGGTATGGACATTTTATATATTAATAAATTAATTTATAATGCAAGTATAATTAATTAAAAATTAATTATTATTTATGTTCATAGAAATTTAATTTTTGTTTGAAATGCATAGTAAATAAAACACCTGTATTATGGAACTGTTGAATATTTTTTCAACAAAATTGTAAATGGAAACTCTTGAGGTGTTTTCCAATTGATTTGGGGAAGGTTATGTTCGTAGTAGATCCCGCAGTTGGGAAGTGAATCTTCAAATTGGTCACCACGCGTACAATTTTTCCAAGAATTCTAATTTTGGCTAACAAATATAACAATTTGTTTTTACAAAAGTTCGCTGAAAAATTCTTGATTTTTTGAAAAATTTATTACAGAAATTTAGTCTTTTTATTATATTAGCTAAATTTAAACTTCTTCAAATATTTACCTTTCCAACGATACTTTTTACTTGTATAAATGTTTATGACTTGAAACTTGGATCCCTCTCTATTTTCGCTGTTTTTAAATAATTCGTCATTCTTCAAATCAATTTAAGAACAAGTCAAGAATGTCCATGTAAAATTTCATATTTCAATATTCAATAGCTCCAAAGTAACAGAATGATTTCCAAAAAAACGTTTGGCACCACTGTACATTGTTTTTCCTCAAAATAAATAATTTATAAATCTCACGTCCAAATTCTCTTCAAACGTAATTTTTACTACATATTTCCGCTTTTAATTTGATTGTATTAATTGTTAAAGACATTTTGAAATTAAATTTAAAAAACTTGCCATATTCAGCATTAAATTGGCAAGAACTACCAAAGTCTTGAAGTCTAGACTTCATAATTTATTAAAAAACTCATTTTGTATTTGTATAAAATTATTTAAAAGTCTCTGCCTAAAAATAAATTCATTCTAAATCATACCTCAGAAAATCTCTTCATTTTTCCTAAATGTATGCTGTACATTTTCCATACTCATTTTTTTCTCAATTTCTCCAAGACTTCCTTAAATTGATTTTGGCACTTAATTTAAAGTACCTCCATTACTTTAAACCCTTTGCCCCTCATAATAAATGCATTCCATAATTTACCTCTTAAATCTCTTCAAACATGATCTTTCCTAAATGTATGCTTTACATATTTCATGTTCAAGTTTATTTGTATAAACAATTCTGATTATTTTATTTTTTATTTAAACTTACAAAACTTGTAAGTCCATCTGTAAATGATGTTACAAAAACATCATACATTCTTTTTCACTCTTCTTCCACATAAATTATATAAGTATGATTGAGTGGGAGTATGTATATATGTGTTAGTGTATATTTTTTTCATGGCTCATTAGTTCGTGAAGCTGGTGAAATAAAATGAAAGTTTATTCTTGTATAAAGTTTAATTCACTTTATTTACTTTATCCACTTTTTATTTTGTTATTATTTTTCTTTTATTTCGTTTATTAAAAAAATAAAATAATAAAAGAGAAAAAAGTTTATTTTACACAAAATTTTTATTGTAAATTGTAACGTGTTTAAGAGCAGAAGAGAAAAAGCTTTTCACTTAATAGCAAGACTTTATTTATAAAAAAATACTTTTTCATATTTATTTATGCCAAAAAAAACTCTTAAATAAATTCAATAATTTTGGCGTAAAATAGAGAGAGAGGAAAAGGAGTGGAAGGATTGAAGAACAAGTATTTAATGAAAAATTAATTTTATGATAAAACAAGTAAGAATTCTATATTCGGTTATGACGAATCTTTAATTACCTCCACCGCAAATGCGTCTAAGTAAATATGTTATGTTGCGTACATACACACTCACACATACACTGACTGAGGTATAAAATATATAATAATTTTTCTAAAATCCAACACAATGGAACTTATAGGGTGCTTAGATATTAAGATAGATCTTTTGATATTTCGAATCGATTTTACTGATTTTTAGTAGGTAACTTCTCAGGACAAATACTCAGTTAAAATTTCATCATGCACTTTCCACTATAGTGGATGTGAGCATGCCAGCAACAGGTAGACAGACAGACGGACGGACCGGCAGACTTAATCGATTTGATGCAAGAATATATATACCTTATGGGGTCTGAGATAACTCCTTTTTATCGTTACACTCGGAATGACAAAGGTATTATACCCTCTTCACCACTTATGGTTGTGGAGGGTGTATTAAATCCTTTGGTTATTTGATGCAAAAATAATAAAAACAAATAACGCAATTAATTATGAGAAATTCTATTAAAACGTAAAGAAATATTCAGTAAAGGCTTTTCCAATTAAAGGCGTAATTAAAACAAAATGTAATACAATAATAAATTCTTTCAACATTTTTTTTTGTATTTAAAATGCTAAACGTCATTTGCCTTTTGTTAAGGCTTGCATAATTTGCAAAGTTTAAAGTATACTTTTAGGTGAAAATTTATAATAGGGTTTTCAAAAAATAAAGCAAGAGAAGTCTTTTTAATTTTGTGTAGGTTTAAAATCTCTTATTAACAATTAAAGAAATAAAAAGATTTATCTAAAACCATATTTCAGTTCTGATAACGGCCTCTTAACTCCTTAATGTAGGCTTCATTTAAATCAAATGATTCTAGAAGAAGTAAGTAAATACCTTTAAACATTTTTAAATGATGTAAACAAGCTTTTTTTAATAAGTATTTAGGTGATCTGTAAGGCTTCTATTATTTTAAATTCTGCAGCATATTTTAATGGGAAAATTTTAAATGGGTTTCTCTAGAAAAATAAGAAATCTAATTGTTCGGAAGCGCATTAAAAGTAAAATAATGGATAAAACAATTTACAATATTTATTTTAACACCGAAACGAGTTTAAAGCCCCTAAATATAAATAAAAAATTGTTCACAAATGTAAAATAAAAACAATTGATTAGAACATAAAAATTATCGAAAACTTTCGATAAAACATCAATAATTTTTTTTCTTTTTGGGAAAATTTTTAACTTAGAGAAAATTGAAATTTTTCTCTGAAAATTTTCCATTCAGAGAAAATTTTCAATAAATTTTCTATTTCGAAAAAATGTTCGATAAATTTTCCATTTAGAGATTTTTTTCTTTTTTACCACCCAAAATTTGAAGTTTCTTTTCCCGAAACATCAAATCGCTTGTCATACCAAGTTAAAGACCCAAAAACAGACAAAATTTCCCAAAAGAATTTTGTCTGTTTTTGGATCCTTAATTTTTCTTTAACAGAGCATCAACAACATAAAATGTTTTTCCAGTACCTTTCGTCATCCATCCACATAGCAGATATAATTTTTTTTTTTTTGGAAAACTTGAATTCTTTTTCCATGCTCTCTTTTTAAGCCTTAGACTGGGTTTTGTTGAAAATATTTAATAATTTTAGTATAAACTTTTCCTGTTGATTTATTTCAATCAGATTAACAATAATGTGTTTTCATTTGAATTAAATAATCCTTGTCTTCTATTTAGGCTTTTAACTCAACAAGATTTATGGCACACTTTTAGGCAAAATGTTTAATATTGTATTCTTTAGAAAAGTATCGAGAAAAAAAGAAAAGAATTTCATTTACAAAATTCTATTGAAAATTAGATTCAATTTATTGACAGGATGTTCAATATCAAAATATCAAAATCTGTCTTAATTGTCTGTCAATTATTTCCCAAAAACAAAATCAAAAATTACTTTCATTGTTTATTGTCTCCAGCACTTCTTCCCTTACTGTCTTCGGTCATTTTATTAATTTTCCCCAAATATTTGTCTAAGTAAGAAAAAGGGAAAATAACTGTATTTTATTGTTCTTTCTGTTAACAAAAAAGCTGGTATTATTTGTAAACGGAAGTACAAAACCCTAAATGTTTGTAAAACTAAGAAGAGAATGATAAATACGAGGAAGGAAAAACTTGCTGGAATAAATAAATGCGGGTTTTTGGGGTTACAAATGCAATATTGACAAAGTGTTACATACTTTTGGGATTTTTAAATTTTGGATAAATATTCTATTTAAAGACAAATTCGAAAAAATTTATATTTGCTGAAAGTTTGGAAAAAATTTATGTAAAGAAAATTTCAACAAAATATTAATTTAAAGAAAATTTTGAAAATTTTTCTATTTAAAGAAAAATGTTGGTAAATACTCTGTCCAAAGAAGTGTTTCGATAATTGAAAAAGATCGATTTATTTTAAATTAAAAAAAATATGATAATATAATTTATTTATTTTTTTTTTATTTGATTGAAAAAAATTTATAGATTTAATAAAAAATGATGAAAATTTCAAACCTTTTCGAAATCCTTTCATTTTCCTTTGATAGTTCATTCTGACACTTTATTCGAACAGATTGTCCATCTCTGCTAAAAATCTACCCCACTTTCGGGCACCTTTCTTGTGCTCTTCGATTTTCTTTTAATAAAAGCACAATATCTCTCTACTTTCCTTTGCTACGTGAAGTTTTAAAGATTTCCCCCTTTTGGTAAAAATGACACATTATAGTTTTTGAACCACTCAAATGATTGTTTACCATAGAGACATGAATCCGAGCTTCTTTTGCAGCAACTTCATATTGCGTGTCATGCCAAATATTTTTTCGGAAGTTTTGGCATTTCTACGAGCATCAGCAACATAAAATTTTTGACAAGAATTTGCGAAAGATCTGCCAGAACATACGTTTCGTAATCCAGTATGCAAAATGAATTTTTTCAAAAGACTACTTCAATTTCCATACTCTGTTTTTGTACTCTATAGTTTTAGCAGCGCTACTATCAGGATTTATAAGATTTATATGTAGTTTAAATCTGAATTAGATTAAATAGTCGAAGCACTGATCTATCTGGCCTGCTAATAACCGATATGTTTTAGAGAGGTGACTTGCGTTAAAAGTTTTAATGAAAATTGTTTTTTAAGAATTTTTCAATCTCACTCCTTAACAAAAAAATTATAAAATATTGAAAAGGTGCAGCACACTTTTAGGATATAATTTGAATTAGGGAAAATATGTAATTCAAGTAAAAGTGAATTTTTAATTATCTCAAATCTCTTTTGTCAAACTTCCTGAATTTTAGTCGTGTATTTTTTTAATTTCACTTAAAATTAATAAAAACTAAAATATTAATTTAAGTTTTATTTTTTCCCCCTTCATTCAAAATTATTTATTTTTCTACATTTTTTTCTGCAGGATTTTTTTCTTAAACATGCTGTCAAATTATGTCATACTGATTACACTTGTTTTTTAAGTTTTTTTTCCTTTACAAGCTCTTTCTCATTTATTTTCTTTGTATTGTGAGAGTGAACTTTTTTTCTGTAGCATACTTTTTGGCAATTTATTTTTAATGCTTTGTAATGCTTTCTTGTTCTAAATGTTTGTACTTTTTTTGCTGTTGTTGTTGATGATGCTTTTTTCCATTTCTTGCTATTCCTAAGAAGGATTTATTTCATCATTCCTTATAGCAACTCTTACACGCTGTTGCTTTGGCAGCAGCTACTTTATCAATGTCAGTTTAGGAAAAAAGAACAACAACAAAACGAGCAAAGAGGTTATTAATATTTACTCACGCCAAAAGTTGGCCAAAATCAAAAGCAAAAAAAGTACATCAAATAGGTACGCAAAAAAGGAAAAACTAACTAAAAAAAATGTGATATAACTCTGATCGATAGGCTTTATATAGTTTAGTTTATATTAAATTTATTTCATGCTTTTAATGCCAAAAAGAAAATACAAGAATAAACCAGAAAATGTCTAATAACAAGATACCACAAAATTGATATTTTAAGACACCTGAACACAGAATTAAACATTTTACAAAGAAATGTTTACAATTACTTCCCTTTTTTCGGTAGGGGGGAAAATAATTGCGTTTTATTGGAAGAGAACATTATACCCTTCACTACCACAGTTGGTGCTGGAATGTATAATTACTTTGTAAATCCGTTTGTAACTCTAAGAAGGAATCACCTCAGACCCCATAATGTTGCTATATGTACCTCATTACCGTACCAAAAATAATTAAAATCGATTCATTTATGACTCATTATGTGTTTAGTTTATATATTGTATGTGTGAGTGTGTATATACGTAATATAATGTAAATACGTTTAATTACATTTGTAGTGGAGGGTATTGAAGATTCGACATAGCCGAATGTAGCATTCTTTGTTTTTATATTAAACTGAGAATGTTTTAAAATAATTTCGAAATTCTCAGAATTCAATAATTTCAATTGCCTATTTCTAGGCTTTCTTTTAATATTTTATTATTATTTTCTTTTTGCGGTTTAAAATTTTTTACATACTTCTTCAATTACAAATTCTTAGAACTCTTTATAATTTTGTGAATTTACAACAACGTTGAACAATAATGAATTGTATTGATGTATTTTGCATTCACCACAAAGGATTGAGGTTAGTCGTTCTCTTTCATTAGATTTATACAATGTCTTAATGACTCTAAGATGCTAATGAGCTTATGAATTATAAAATATTTTCAATAAATAATTATAACGATAAATGTTGGGCATTCAACTCAAGATTTTGTTAGGATAGAATGGAATAGATAATGAAAATGTTTAATAGATTATAAAATAAATATTTAATTTATTTCAAAAGAAATGATAAATTTAAATAAAAAAATCCTTTAATGCAATTATTTCTTATATAAAATAATTTTCGGAGAATTTTATTTAATAACAAATTTTGTATTTAGTTTTAAGTAAAATCCCTTAATATTATGCTTTAACTCTGCATAGTTTTAAAAATTGTAGCATATTTCATTATGTTTCGAAAATTTAGAAAATTATATATTTAAAGGCAAATTTCGAAATAAGCAGTGAGCCTAAAAATATGCCAAAGTTTCTATTTAAAAACAAATTTACTATAAAATTTTCATCTAGAGTAAATTTAAAATAATTTTTTATTAAGAGCAAATATGCGATAAATATTATATTTAAAAAGATTTTTTTGTAAAACATATTGCCAAATTTGGGGTACATTTGCTATAACGGGAAAATTATCTATAAGTATCGTAGAGACGGTTTTTGGTCATTTTTATATTTAGAGAAAATATTAGATAAATTTTCCATTTTTTTAAATTTTCAATAAATTTTCTATTTGGAAAATATTTCGTAAATTTTCTATCAATAAAACTATTTAGAGAAAATTTTCTATTGAGAAAAAATTTCAATAAATTTTTGATTTAAAAAAATTCTTCGTTTAATTTTAATAACGAGAAAATTTTCGATATATTTTCAATTTAGAAAAAATTGCATTAAATTTTTTATATACATGAAAATTTCAATGATTTTTCTATTTAAAAAGAAAATTTGTTAAATTTTTATTTAGAGAAAAATATCGATAAATTTCTATTTAGAGAAAGATTTGCTATAATTCAATTTAAAGATACATTTTGATACGTTTCTGTTTAAGGACATTTGATAGTTTCAATATCCCAAACGCCTTTTACGTGTCAATTTATGCTTTCATTATTTAAAAATGTTAAGTATACTTTAAGGCAAAATGTTTTAATTTTGAGAAAGATATCGAAAAAGAATAAAATTTATTGAACATATACAGTAATAGTACAAAATTCTGCTAAAAGATGTTCATATGTTCCATTACAGAAAGTCATTTGATTTCCATTTACATGATTTTTCCATAACTTCAAAATTTTAATCATACTTTTGGGCAAAATGTTATTATTAAAAAATGGTTTGATGATGATGATTTTTTTAACAAAATGTCTTAAAGTCGGTTCAATTGTCTGTCAGTTTTTCCTCAGAAACAAAGTCAAAATTTATTTTCATAGTTTTATTTCTTACTCTACTTTCTCTGAACATTTTATTTATTTCATAAATAGACAAATAACTATTATTTTATTTTGTTACTAAAACAACTGTTGTTTGGAAACGGAAATACAAAACCCTAAATGTTTGTTAAACTAACAAAATCACACATTCTTTTGATGTACTGTTTTAAGATGAATTACAAAATTGAGTCCTAAAATTGTGGTATGTTTTGTTTAGATCCAGGAAGCCCAAAAGTATGCTTATTTAACATACAATTTAAAAATATAAATTGTTTAAAAACCTCAAAGTTTTATACACTTTAAAAAAAGAATTTCTTATCATGCTTACCTTATCTTTAGACCCTACAAAAAAGTCCCTAAATTCCTCAAAATTATATAAAAATGTCCTGCATAATAACATTCTTAAGTTTCACTTATTAAATTGTTAATATAAAAAAGATAAAAACAAATCCGGTAATATAAATTAATATTTCTTTTTATGTTCAACACGTGGCCCCATAAAAAAGAATTATAGATATTTTCACTTCCCTCTCTTCCACTCTCTTACTCTTCTCTTAATGCCATATTTACCACACCACAATCTTTGGTTTGTTCTTTATGTGAGAAAAAAAACTTTAACTTAATAAATGGTTACCAGTAGCCAGATTGTGACAAATAGTATGTGAATAAAAATTTACTCTTATGTCACACATAAAGAAATTAATTACTTAAGTGAGAAAGAAAAGAGAGAGTGAGAAGAGAATAAAATAAAATTATTTTGTCTTACACCTTTTTTTATAGGCCTGACCTAAAAGTATACTATAGTTTTCATTAAGAGTTAAGAAATTATAATTGCGAGTTGTAAAACTATTTAATAGTCTGGAACATGTGTTCTAATAATTATGCCGGATATTTATTGACCAAAATACAGTTTTATTTTTGGATCTTTTTTTTAATTTGGAAATTTAACAAATCTGAAGTTAAGGACAATTGTAGTTCCGGAAGACTTAATGCTTTTGTGTAATAAAATTAAAATGAAAATACTTGTGTCTAAAAATAACTTTGTGGAAAAGCCTACACAAGAAAAAATCGTCGTGGTTGTGAAATGAAAGGCTTCACAAATTAAAACTTTATTTTTAGATTTTTCTCATTGAGGCAGATTTTCTTTACAATTTTCTTTGAAGTTTCTATAGATGTGCGATTTTGAAAAATAAATTTAATATGAAAAATTTAAGACATTGATAGGGTTCTTAAATGAAAGCTAAATGTCTAAAATTATCAAGGAATTTAAAACAAAATAAATCCTTTCGCAAAATTGATTTTTGATTAAATTTTAAAAATATTTAAATTTGATTTATTTCAAATTTACAAGAATTAAACTAGAACTGAACTACAACTGAACCAATCGGAACTAGAACCGTACTGGAACTGAACTAGAACTGAACAAAAACTGAACTGAATTAGAACTGAACTGGAACTGAACTTGGACGCAACTAAACTTAATAGAACTGAACCAAAACTGGACTAGAAATATTAAATAGACTAACGAGGATATTTTGATTACTCTATTAACTTGGACGATTCCAACAAACAACTTAAATATATTACTGAGATTTAAAGTTTAATTTCCCCCTAAGAGTATGCTTTAATTTCTAATTGTTATATGCCTGGAAAGTATACTCTATATATTAAAATTGCCTAAATATAATTTAGGGATTTTTGTCATCCATATGTGAATTAATAAATTCAGACTTATAAGTAATAAAAACAATAAAATGAAGCCTCAAAAGGACTAAAAATTTCATAAAATTTTAATTTAGAAAAAAATAATAACAATAATTTAAATCTCTTTTTGTTGGTTACCCCTATTTATGTAAAATAGTTATTATTGAGAATTTTTTGGCCCTAAAAAAGAATAAAAGAAAGGAGATAAAACTGTCTGGTCTTATGCTACACGGTCATAAACACCTCTATTTAAAAAAAAATGTCTCAAAAAATAGAAAATTTTAAGGGGACAAAATTCAGATGAAAGTAAAAAACATAGCAAATTGTGATTGCTGATTTTTAGGCATTTTGTTTTTTGTGTTTTGTGAAAAGGAGTTAAATTACCTTTTTGGTAAATATTATTTACAAAAAAATTGTTGTCAGTTTAATTTTATATTTGTTTTGTTGCTTTTTATATTAGATATTTTAAACTTTCCTTTAGGTTTTTTTTGGCAAAATGTCAAAGAAATTTGTGTTCCTAAAAGCCTAAAATTATACTACAAAAACTTTTCGTTTCTCATTCTCTTTCTTTCTCTTTCTCTTTCTCTCTGTTTAATTTCCTTTAAAATCCTTAATACTTTGAATACACGTGTAAACGATTCACACTTTAAATTTTAATCAAAAGTGATATTTTACTTAAAAACTAATATACACTCACACACAACACACATATACACTCATAACAACATATATGTAAGAGGGTGCATCACCTAAGCAAAATAGTGTTTAATATGGGGACTTTATTGTGTGTGCGTACATTTTGAGAGTGCAGCAGCGTTTGATTTTCATCGTCGTTCCATCCATGTGTGTAACAAATGACCTTCAATTGGTCATTGGACATAACATACAAGAGCGAGGTCATTGTGTGGTAAAATAACAAAACAAATATCGATGATAAACCATCAACCAAATAAACAAAATAGAAAACAACAAATTTGTTGTATTTTTTTTTTCTATGGAAAAAAGTTTTTCTCTTCTTCTTGTCATCACAAAATTTGAAAGTGCAGACCCAAAAATGTTTTCTCTTTATTTGCTTTATCTTTGCGGGGGAACTGATGTAAAAAAAAAGACTTTGAAAAAAAATCAAATATAAACATTGGACCAAATGTGTGTTTAAATCCCAAAAGACTGTTATTTTTTTTGAATGTTATTTATCCATTTTGGGGGTATTAGGGTGTGGTCCAAATGTAATCACTAAAATCTATAGATTTTAAATGTTTTTGCAAGGACAAAAAAACTAAAGGGTTTTAAGTGATTTTTTTGTTATTTTATAAAAAAAGGTTCCAAAAAAATTAAATGATTTTTATAATTGCATTTATAAAAAAATGGTGATACCAATTGCGGTTAAATCAATTTAAATTTATTTATTTTTTTAGCATGTGAATATTTTTTTATCAGTTAAAATTTTATGTTTTTAATTCAATTTAAATTTTCATATTTAATGGACTCGCAAAAAAGGACTTAGTATCAGGTTTTAAGACAAAATTAATTTTAAGACAGTAATGACCCAATCAAAAAGCTCTTAAGGCAATTAAACATTTTTAATTGTGTTAATTGAAATCTTCATTTGCAATCAAATTAGTCTTGTTCGTTAGATGTTCAATTGTTGGACCCTACCAACATCGAGTTTGTCGATCTTAATGATCTCGAAAAGCCTATTTGAGTTTTGAAGAAAAGGTAACTCAACTATGCTCAGGTTCTTTCATATTTGAAGATAAAACTGCTTTCTTATTCCTTCTTCTTATATACTCCTTTAATAACACTTTTAAGAACGGATTCATGCCTTTATACTTCACAGTGGAGCAGAATCGATTTTTGTTGAAATAAATCTGGTTTTGGATCTGCTGAATTAATTTCTGTGAAATTAAGCAAAATATTGAAAGTTAGACCCCCATAAGACTCTATGTAATGAGTTATAGTGTAGCAAATTGGTGTATCACGGGCATTAAAATTTTAGAAAATAAAAAAATGTATGTTCTCATTCCAACCTGTAACCCTTGACTAGTCATTTTAAAACATATATATGTTATTTATCTATTATAGTTCCACATTATTTGCATATGAATTTTTAACCATCAAATTTTTTTTCAAGATCTTGAGAATTTTTCCTTAAGAACATATAAAATTTATATTCCGATTTAAATTTGGTATCCGAAACATCTATAGGCCAAGTTCAGATCCTCTTGAACGTGTCCGTTTTTGATCAAAATTTTGGTGTTAACCTCGTAAAAGATACATGAAATTTTCAAAATTCAAGAGCAATGAAATGTTAAAATAGGTGAGTTAAAGGCTCGAAACATTTTAGTTGAATCATCTATTGTTAAAATGTTTAAATTTTAGGATAATAAATAAACTAATCGATACACTAAACTAGAGCAATATCGGGTCAAATTTTTTAAATGGGTTTTAAATTAGGAAAGGATATACAATTAAAAAAAAAACTATCCATGTAAAAGTGCACTAGTCGATGAAGACCGACTTTGTAATAACCTACACCATTCCGTTGGCATGAAATGTTATGGACCGAGCCTCGTAGAATTCGATTTTATGGCATATGTTTATTTAAAATATTTTTTTCATACTCACATATATGAGCGATTTATGCAATATAAGGCGATTGTTAAGAGTTAAAGAAAATTATAAACCGATCCTCTTCAATTTTAGTAGGCCGTTTTCTGTTTGCATGGATCTGAAACATACGAAATATTAGTAAAAAGTGCAAAAGCCTCAAAATTTTTTTGAGGCTTTTATGCTTTTAAGATATATGGATTTGACATATATATCTCTGAGTTTTCTGTGCTTACAACCAAAAACTAGAAGGACATTTGTATGGAAGCTCTCTGAAATATTGACTCAAACATGAGTAATAGGCTTCGCATTAAGTTTCAATAAATTCAAAAATATTGATAATTAAAAAATTCCTATCAAACTCAAAGCAAAAATAAATATTTCCATTATCCTGCATATTGCAAATAAATACCAACTTTAATTCTCTAATTGATTTTTTCAATATCCTTTGAAGCTTTAAAATACACACCCTAAGAGGACCTCAAAATAACAAATACATATTCATAACAAAATTAGCCATCACAGAATATTTTCCCAAAAGGATTAACACTTTAAACCTCAAACGCACGTACTCTTAATACCACATACACATATACAAACAACAAACTATTATCTTTGTTGTTGTTGTTGTTGTTGTTGTTGTTGCTGTCGTTTGTTATTGTAGTTTTAGTGTAATTGTTCATGTAATATTAGCCGGAAATGTAAAATTGTGACTTTGCTTACATATTTAGGATTAAATAGGCAAAATGCCACCAAAACTCCTTTTCAACACCAAACGTTTTAAATATAAATATTTTCAAAGAAGGGAAAATTGCAGGTTTATGAAGCTCCTCTATATTTGTTGTTGTGTTTTTTTGTATTTCGTTACACTCGCTTGCTGCTTACACATGTGTGCAAAATCAAAAAAAAAAAAGGATTTACACGCAAAAACTTTGTATCGCATGTCATGTGTAAATTTTCTTGTTCATCGTTGTATACAGGTGGATGTCCAGGTCACATTGCCATATTTCATGCTACGTTTTTTTTTTCATTTCTCTATGTTTTGTTCTTGTTGTTCTGCACTTAAATTGCATAAATTTTAATATTTTTTTTAGTTTCGCACGTGCACATGGCATTTATGCACTTTAGTAAATTATTTTTTCATATCCTTGATATTATAGTTTGTTTAAATAACCCAGTGAGTGAAAGGATAATACATGGATATAGCACTCAGGAAAAAGCTTAAGCTACAATGTTTAACTAAAAAACATAGATATCGATAGAAGTATGAGAAGAGTGAGGAATTTTATTTTTTTATTTTATTTGATTGGAATTATAATTACAATTCACAAGAAAATGTTTTTATAGTTTTCATCACTGGTGATGAAATTTAAAACTTTTTCCGGAAACCCTTTTTCCATTAACGTTTTTGTGGTGCATTCCATCGAACGAGATCCATCTCCATTTAAAATCTGCCACTTTTCAATACATCTTTTGTGCTCTTCAACCCTCTTTTAACAAGAGACCCATATCTCTCTACTGGCTTTATCTCCGGACAGTTTGGAGGATTTGCCTCATTATTGTTCTGATACATTAAGAAGTTCTATGAATGGAAACAGCCTTTTCTGTAAACATTCCTTTAAGTAAATTTCGGTGTTTATAGAGCCCATTTTAACAAATGTATTAACTGTGATCTCTGAAGAAAAATATGAAATCAAATTCCTGCTTGCGATAACAGAATGAGGCGTAAATACAGATGGGAAAGTTTCCTTATTGACTAATAGACTTTTAGATCCTCAAGTAATCGATGAGTTAACATTTCTTTGTGGTAAATTAAAACCCTTTCAGCTAAGAAGCTAATAAAATTGATTGCGTCAGAAAAATTTCCTTTGCTACCTTAATTTCCCTAATAATTCGAAAAGGATGAATATATCGTTATTTTATGTGCTCAAGTTTTAAGAAACCGAGCTATAAAATAAAGACTAAAAACGGTTGAATTTCGAACATAGAATTAATCGAAAAATATAAATTTTTAAATTTTCAGGTTATGGATATTTTAATTTCATTTACATTCGATATAATTAAAACAACATTGCACAATGTTATTATTTTGTTATTAAAATTAAAGTAATTAATTCGCTGATATAAATAAATTTGATTAATTTGTTATTAAAAATGTTTCAATAGAAATTTAACAATGTTAAATCAACATGATTTGAAATTAAATACTAGAACTTTAAATGATCATGAAATATCGCTTAAAATTGCTGCTATCGATCAATGGGAAAGAACAACAAATTCTAATAAAGGGAAACCTTCCTCAATCAGTGTTTTATATGAATTGTGCGGAGGGGTGGGTAATAAAAATATTTAAAATGACCCCGATTTATAAAAAATAGTTTGAATTTGGAAAATTCTAATTCATCCAAAACGGACTTGGACGTATAAAGTAATATTTCATAGGTTGGTTAAAGATAAATTGTTTGTAACTCAAAAAGAGTGTAACTGCTTTTTTTTTGGACAAAATTCATTCAAATTTGAAGGCTTATTACATTTGATTCCATTTAGATATTTTTAAAAGGAGTTCTTAATAAAATTAAAGATATTTAAAAAAATTAGATAAAATGTGGGCCCGCTATAGCTTAAAAATTGTGCCGAAAATGATATGAAAGTAAAATTTAAAATTTTCGAAACTAAAAATTTCTTAAACTACAAAATCCAACCAAACGGAGAGATTTTTTGTAGGTCTAAAATCAATGCAGATATAAGGAATCTGAATGCTTTTGAGTATTTTATGACCTGGTATAACCGTTTGGAAATTACAGATTTATTTCCATTTAATTTTACATATGAAACACTTTGCCTCACAAATATTATAATTAGAAAAACGCGATAATGTAGAAAAATATATGAAAAAGATGATAAAATAATGTTGATAAAACATCTTATTATATTTTAGTCAAACTTTTTTATGGACTTCTAAATTGTTTGCTGGATATGAATTATGTATTTAGTATTTACTTTTGTATTAATAAATTTCTATGTAAATTTGTTTTATTTTTTCTCCCTTATTATATATTAAATATGTATATGTAAATATGTTTTTATTTTCCATTGTTGCTGGGTTAAGTTCAATTATTAAATTTAAAGAGTGGTCCAACCTTGAAATTGTAAGTAGGATTTAACTTAGATCGAGAAATTCTGAAGTTTGATAGATCTTTTGCCACGCTATCGCGAAGAGTGTTCATAACTTCTGAAGAAAAAATTGTCCTTTATTTCCTTCAGACCCGATTTGGTGAAATTCCATTAACAATCCAGGAACCATTAATTACTTAAACTTTCAACTGAGCCATTATCACTACTAGACTAGAGCGTTGTCTCTCATTGTCTTGGTTCCTGAATAGTTAACATATAAATTTCTCTTTAAACCTCCATTTTAACATTAAGAGAAAATTTCCTGGTTGTAATTATTTGTTAAACGCTGGAAAATGTGAATTGTATAATGCTTCATTTTGTGTTATAGTTGGACCACCCTTTATATTTATCCCTTTTTTGTATTTCTATTATCAAAATTGATCGAAAACAACATTTTATGTAAATAAGCCAGATACCACAAATATTTACATAATTATGAGGGTCATTTTTAATTTAGCAACTTGTTTTTTTGCAATTTTTTTGTTTTATAAATTAAACTAGTAAATTACATTAATTAACTAAACAGTAATGTTGCTGTACAACTACAACAAAAGAGAAACTAATTAAAATTTGTCAATAAAAATTATTCATTTATTTAACAATAAATTTCTAAACAATAAAATAAATTTAATGGAAAATTTAATTTGAAAAATGAAATTTTCTAGATTTTTAAATTTTGTTAAAATTATTAAAAAAAACATATTTTATTGTTTAAAAAAATAAAACAAATATTTATTGTTATTAAAAAATTAAGTTTAACAACAATCAAAAAATATTTGAAACAAGAACATTTAACAAAAATTATCTCATTTAACGAACTCTTGAGTGTTAAATTTGCTACAACATCATGTTCATTGGTATTTATAAAAGTTCATAAGGAGTAAGATCGAAAAATTCTTAAAGCATGTCCTTCTAGAAAACATTTAACCCAAATAATTTTGGATTTTTTTATCAAGTCATATTGTTAATTTGATTAAAATGAGTGACCAGATTTTCAAAAAAAAAAACTACATTTTGCTCCTACAAAAAGTTGTTCTTCAAGCATTCAAACTTCTGTCGTTAAACGGTTTCTAATGTTATTGAACAATAACAGAAGAACTTGTCGGTTGATAAAATAAATCTGGTTCATATGAAGCAAAGGTTCCCACAATTTTTATAGCCAAAAATTTGAAAACTTTTTCAAAGAGCTCCCAACATAAAACAGTCGGAAAGCAGTGCAGTGTTCCTGAAAGGAATGCTATTCTGGTCACAAATTTTATGTTGCCGATGCTCGAGAGTATTTCGAAGAAAAGTTTTAGTTATCATTTGTTAAAACGGGCTCTATAAATACCTAGATTTATATCAAGGAACGTTTACAAAAAAGGCTGCTTCTGTATATATGAGTTCATAATTTATCCACTTATTTTTGGCCTGACTTAGCATCCCGTCATTATGGTAAACAAGCCCTTGAGTGGTCCTAGAACAATAATGTGGTATTTGTAGCAAAAGAGGCAAATTCTCCAAATTGCTCGGAGCTTAGGTCAGTGGAGAGATACTGAACTTTTGTTAAAAAAGATTAAAGGAAAAGTGTAGACAGATTTAAAATGGAGATGGACTACCTATTCGAGCAAATTGACAGAAATACTATAAAAACGTTAATAAAAGGATTTCGGAAAAAGATTTATAATTTCATCATTAGAGATTAAACTATAAAAATACTTATTTTATATTAATTGTATTAATAATATCAATGAAAGTGTAAATTTTTTTTAACATATATGTATGTTTAGAATTTTTCGATCTCACTCCTTGATAACCGAAATCTGCTTTAAAAACAATAACATGAATTTAAATGTAATGGAAAAAAATTTTGATCTTTAAAATTAAAATTATCACGTTATTTAATGCAGATGTGGTACTAAAATGTTTATTTAGGACCAACAAAAAATACAATAAACTCCCCGAAATAAATGACAACCAAAATAAAAATCCCTAAAACATTTACACCTACAACAATTTACAGTTATATAAAAAGTATACAAATATTTATACTCGGAAAATAATTGTAAATCCCCTCCCCCTGAAAAATAAGTAAAGAAAATAAAACATAAAAAACAACAACAACAATAGTGTTAAAATAATGGAGACAACACTAAATTTTTTTTTAACTCATACTTAAACACTTTTCCAGCAGAAACAAGTAGATTTTATTATTCAACACGAAAGGATCCAAAATATTAACGAAAATCCTAAATATACAATAATAATGAAGTGAGAGGATAATGGGAATGAGATAAGTTAAAAAAGGAAGTGTAAAGTTTAGTTTTTTTTCGCTGAAACATGTGTGTTTGTTTATTGCTTTTTTTGGTGTGTGTATTAAGGATATTACTTTTTATATGTATTTGAGAATGTGCGTTTATTACAAGATAAAAATTCCTTTTTTTCCTGTTTTCTAAAGAAATTAAAAATTAAGAATATTTGACAAAAAATCCTTGATAACAGCTATTTTGCCATATGAAGACAGATATTAATATTATGTTAAACCTAATCATATTATTATCAAGTGCCTAAGCATATTATGATTATGCAAATGTAAGCAAATAACTAAATTTGACTTTAAGAGACTTATTTTAGATTAGATTTTCCGCCAAGTTATATTCTTTTTACACAAGTATTTGGTATCCATGTAACGCTAAAATTTAGAGATTCACAATTTTTAAAGAAAACGTATGTGTAATAATATTTGACGCGAAAAATTTATTAAAAATTTAAATTTTCGGATTTGTTGCTGTTTTTTGAAAAATTAAAATTAAAATTAATATTGAAACTGATCGTCCTGTCATTATAGGACCTTATGGCAGAAATATTTGTTGGCTGTTAAAAATTACAACCACGTCAATGCTAAAAGTGGGTTTTACGCTTTTCACCTAAATTAATAAATTCCACTTAAAAGGAATCTGGTTTTGTATGAGCGGGTGTTTGAGTTTAGGGCTAAATTTTTGGTTTAATGGTCATTTCTCACATGTTAACAAAAAATTATGCAAATTTTTTCCAACTAAAAATAAATAAAAAATAAAAACGCTTGAATTGTTTTAATTATAGGAAAACAGACATAAAATGTTATGTTGTTATGTCATGAAAAACTCCTAAAAGGCCTTAAGCTTAAAAACATGAAAAAAATTAAGTAAATTCCAAGAATTTCTATATTTTTAAGAAATACAGGAATTTAATTATAAACTGGATTTAAGAATTAAAGAAACTTAAATTTTGCATTTTTTTCTTTTGAAATGTTTCGGATTTGTAATTGGAAAAAGGAGGAAAGACAGAAGGGCGGACGTTATATAAAATTAATTCAAATGATATTAGAAAATAAAAGTTTTTAAATTTAAGGTATTTTGTATAAATTAAGCAAAAGAACTTAAATTGCAATAAAAATATGTTATATAATTTTTTGAGAGACTCTTTAACTCCACTGTGATGATAAAGGAAGGAATTGCTTATTAAAATATTACTTAGTAAATTTTTATACAGAAAAAAACTTTAATATGTTTAAATTAAAACCATAAGTTCTCTTTAAATTATTTAGAAGCAAAATTCTTTAGAAATTAAATTATTTAAGTGACATTTTCTAAAGAAATTTATCAAAAAGGAAAATGTAAATTATATTTGAATTATATTTGCAAATACACAAAAAAGCTATAATTTATATTAATTTTGTGTGTTTTGTTTAAATTTCTTATATAAATTTGAACTATTTTTTTTTGCTATTTTATTAACCCTCTTTTATTCATTTTTATTCATATTATTTAGTTTAGTGTTAAGCAATAGAAAATATTTTTATTAAACCCCCCAAAAGTATACTATAGGGAGTTTAGCATAATATATTTTCATAAACTCATTTCCTAATTTAGCAAGCTTCTTAATAATTTTTCCTAAAAGGAAATTTTTAATTTCCTTTATTTGAACGCCTTTTAATTTTAATTTTTCTCTGTTACTGTTATTATGACACATTTTTAAAAACTCTAAGTTTGAGGAATGAAAAAAAATCTTACAAAAAAAAATAAATTAAGATCTTTTTCATTTTGCAAATTAGATTATTTTAAGAGTAAAAAAGAGAGAAAAACAAGAATCGGTTACAGTGTGTATTTTGGGACATTTTTTTTAAATTATAAAAACTGTCTCTGACATAATGTTCATTAAACTTTTATATTCTCTCCCTTCTTTCTCCCAAAATGTATGTTTCATCTCCCCAAACTATGCTTTAGAAAATGTTGAGAGTGTTTTTTGGTAAATGAACGAGCTTTGGTTTCAATTTAAATTTTTCTAACATTGTAAGTGTGTGTTAAACTATAAAAACATTTTCTTCATTAGAATGACTTTAATTTTACGTAGAAAAATCCACTTCCTTCCCTTTTCTGGGTTTGTGTTTGTGTAACTGCATGACTATGTCAAAATCTGAAAACAATAATTTATTATTCAGTTTTATTCTTTTATACAGGGTTCATGGCATGCTCTGGGATTTTATACTCTTCGGGATGCTGGATTTAAATCTATTCTTTATTTTCTTATTCTTCTATTTTTTGGTATTTTGTCCTGATAAACCTCAAATTTCTTTACACTTTCATTAACTCAGTGTTAAACATTTTGTAGGATTATTGACGTTCTTTCTTTGGTTTTCTTCCCCTTTTTACTCTTATCTTCTCCTCAGCTTAATTTAACTTTTTTCTTTAGTTTTGTTTTTTACTATAATGAAGTGATGTGTTGTGTGTGTGGTATTCTTTGGGATTTTAAGGTTCAAGTCATTAGAGAAATTTTACTTGTTTCTATTTGATTTTATTTCAATAGAAAAGAAAAAGAAAACTAAAATGAAATTTATAGGTTTCTAATGTCCTTGATTTGGCAAATGAATATAAATAAAAAAATAATTTGGAAGATTTAAATCTTAATAGAAATTATATAAATAAAACCTAAAAGTATACTATATAAACTTAAGGAAGTTGTTTAAGGCTTTATTTTCAACATGTGTCATTGTGTCGAAAACTTTAAATACGATTATATCAAGAATAAATTAATTAAAGTTTATTTAAAATAAAATCTAAATTAAAATAATTTTAATTTGAAGAAAAAACAATCTCCACATTTTTTAATTATTGAATTTTTTCTTTTCATTTCAGGTATGTTTTATTTATAAAATAAATAATAATAAGTAAGTTTCTCAAAATCACTCAGTTTCTGCTTCTCAATAGCCATTAATATGTTTCATAGAAATTGTACAGTCTACTTTTGGGCACTCTCACTTAAATCATTCTTACAACCAATTATCCCTGAAATTGTCAACATTGTTATTTGATTCCATTTAAAAAATAAGAAACACTTAATAGTTTGTAAAACACAACTTATCACAATATCAAAAATTTATTTTATAACACAAATATTACCAGAAAGTCAACAAATTTTATACCAAAAGTATGCTATAGAAAATAACAAAACAATGAACAGAAGAAAGACAACTTCTTATCAGACAAATAAATATTGTCAATAAAAGGCAGCAGCAACAACTACAAAATTTTTAACGAAACCAAAGTCAAAGAGTGAAAAGATGCTGATGTTAAAAACATTTTATTTTATATTGTTATAAATTATAAATCACCAATTGTTCAAATACACATACAAACACTCCTCTCACATACATATGTAATAAAACTCACACAAACAATTTTAAAGTTTAATAGAGAAAAAAAGGCAGAAAAAATGCCAACTATCATGAGCCATTGTCATGTCATGTGCCAGGCAAGCAAACTCAACAGAAGCAAAAAATAAATATCCATTTGACAACTTAAACATACAAACAAAGGACAACAGCTAAAACAACATCAACAACAACGAGAATAACTTCAGTTGCCATCAACAACAACATCATCATCGTAGTCATCCAAAACATCGTCACAATAGTTGAAAGTAAAACACAAACGTGACAATTTAAAAATGAAATATAAATGATAATACTCGTAGCAGTGAAGTGAGAAAAAGAGGGACTGACAGACAGAGAGCGTAAATTCAGAAAGTGTTGAGTCTCTGAATAATGGAAGATAAACAGAAAAAATGGCGAATATAAAAACACAAATATGCAATACTTTTATTTCATTGATGTGTTGCAAATGTATTGCATAAAATAAGGGATTAGGTTGTATAACATTTAACGGGAGACTATATTTAGTCTATAGTCCAGTTGATAGAGGAATTTATAGATTATAGTGTAGGAAATATTTTGAAAGGTTAATCAAATGAATAGAAGTCAACAGTTTATGTAAAAGACGATTTTATAGGTAATTTTGAATTTGTAATCTATATAATAGACTACGTTATAGTTTATAAAATTACTACATAGTCCTGTTAAGAGTTTAGGTTATATATTTGTTATTAGACTAGATTTCGGTGTATTTAATAGACTACATAATGTAGTCTATATAATAGAATACATTATAGTCTATTAAGAGACTACGTTGCAGTATGTTTTATATTGGCAGTAATGGATTATATAGTAATTAAAAAGCTATGCAGTCTCATATTCTATGTTATAGTCTATTTAATAGACTACTTTATAGTATAATCGCATGTATTAAATATACTAGGTAGTAGTCTAGATAATAGTCTATTTTATGGTCTTCATAATAGTATATTTAATATGCTAGATAGTAGCCTTTTAATAAACTGATAAACAGTCGAATTAATAGGCTAAATAATAGTCTACTTAATCGACCAGATAACAGTATACTTAATGGACTAGATAATAGTCTATCAATTAAATAGGCGAGTCTATTTATTAAAATAAATATTTGTCTATTGACCAGCAAATAGTTTAGTCCCTTGGTTAAAGAATAATTTATACTTTAGTGTAGTCTTTTGAAGACACTAAACTTTAGTCTATTGACAAGACTACATCTCAGTTTATTGATTTGAAAATACTTTACCCTGTTGACTTTACTATAGTTAGACTATTGGCTGGATTATTGTCAAGTCTGTTGACTGAACTATAGTATGTTAGCTAAACTACAGAATAGTCTTCTGAAATATTATATAGTTTGCTACATGGACTAAAGTAAAGACTACTCTAATATAGTTGTTTAGCATATTGACTAGACTATAGTTTAATCTATTAAGTAGACTACAGGTTAGTCTATTATATAGACTATAGTTCAGTCTACTAACTAGACCATAGTTTAGTCTATTAACTAGACTTTTGTTTAGTTTCGTATTGTAATTCATAAACTAAACTATAACACAGTCTATTAAATACATTATTATTTACACCATTAACTAGACTATATTTTTGATAAATCGACTTCAATTTTACTAGATTGTAGTATAGCCATTGACTACATATAATTCATACTTTTGTCTAGACTCTTTTAACATTTTATTTAAAAGTTTTCAAAACTTTCAAAAAGATTTCGATTTTGTTAAAATTTTAAACATAAAACTTGAATTTGTGTCAAAATCCCAACATATACTTTTAACTTTTGCCATGACTATAAAATCTTTGTAGTCTTTAGTTTTATCTAGAATAATAAAAATCACTTTCATATCAAGCAAAAACACTAAATCTCCTCATATATTTCTTGAAATGTGATTTATACGAAAAAAAAAGACAAAAACTAAATTTAGTTTTGTTTTTTGCAATTGTATGCATTTCCCGTATAGTTTGAAGTCATGTGGTTTACACACACATAGATACACAGAAAATCTAAACTAAAATAAATTCATAGAAACATTTGGAGAAATAAACTCATTTGAAAAGAAAAATAAAAGTTTATATTTCGTTTTTTTAATTGTTACTAATGATTTGCAAACGACATAAATGGTCACTTAATTAGTAAGAAGTGTTAAGCAAATAGTTAAACACACACACAAATATAGAGACATATATAATTTAAAAATATTCTTATACATTTTTATGGAATTAAATAAAAATCTACAATTTACTCAGAGAGAAAAAAAAAACACTTTAAAGATAAAGACACTGACTAACAAGCACTTAAGAGGAAAAAGAGGGTAACAGGAAATTGTTTTAAATGCTGCAGTGCAGCAATTAATTAACATTAAGTTTAAATTACAAACCCAGGAGAGTAAGATAGATAGAAAAAAACCAGCTGGCTATTTAGAAAAACACAGAAATAATTAAAAAGTTTATATTTTTCCACTAGACGAAAAAGAAAATATATTTTATTTTAATTAAGAGAAAACACATTTCATTCAACACCTGAAAGTTTAAAGCAACATTTTATTTATGGAGAAAATTAGTTCAATTAAAATGATTTAAGATAAAATTAAGAACTCCTGAGGCATCTTTTTCAATAGAGCCCCAAATTTGTGATATAAATTATGAGTAATAAATTCTTAAAATAACAGTTATTTTTTAGCAAAGTTTTCTCTTTTTATTTTGCTATATATTTTTCCAAAAATTTTTGCTATAATTTTTAAAAAGTATAAATTCTATATTCATCTCACACTCACACATACCCTCACAAACGTTAACGATATACAAAGTTTTTCTTAAATATAACACAAGAACACTTAATGAATCACAATATCATTTATATTTTTGGCTATAATTTATTATTATTATTATTATTAATTTTCTGAACCGATTTTGATTACTTTTGGAATGGTAATGAAGTATAAAAACCGTAATATTATGGCAAAATTTCATTCTAAGCTATCGATTTATAACTGACAATTTTACGAAAATTCTTCGTTTGAATTTAGAGGTGGCCTTAGATATCGGTCTATATCTTTTAATACACTCAACCGATTTTACTGCTTTACGAAATTTCTAAACTTGAATTTAGAGATTGCTTCAGATATCGGTCTATATTTTTTAATATACCCAATCGATTTTGCTAGTTTTAAATAGGAAATTTTCCAGGACTATAAAAAATACTCAGACCAAATTTCATTGAGCTTCGTTAATTAGTGTTGATGTGAAAGTGCCAGCAACAGGCATACAGAGGGTCATAGCTAAATCGACTAAGATTTTGAATTGATGCATGAGTATATACATTATGAGATGATTCCTTCTTAGCGTTACACATGGAATGACAAAGTTAACATAACCTCTTTTGCATTTGTGGTGGTGGAGGGTTTTAAAAAAATATATTAAAATAGTATAAATTTTGATATAAAATTTATAATTCCTTTTTATTTATGGAAAATAAAATCTAAATTTTTCTCCTTTATTGTTGTTGTCACGTTTGTAAAACTTTTTTCCTTTGCTTTAAAACATTTTTGTTCTTTTTTGAATCCTTAAAGGTATGCTTTGATATTTTATATTATAATTTTCCTGAAAATATGCTAAAAGAAAAGTTTGAAAAAGAATTTGGTTTTATATTTGATGGGGAAAAATATAATAAAATGATTATAAAATAAAAATTAAAGAAAATTATGTTTTAATAAACAATTTCCTGGGATATAAACTTCAAATAAAAATTATCTTAGATAATTGTTATTATGTAAAATATATTAAATTCATATCTTAATAATCAAATCAAAGATTTTATTGCTTTTCTGGAAAATTAAAAAACATTAAAATTGTTTTTTTTATTTTTCACAAAAAAAACGACTTTATAATTTTATTTATTTCTACTTATCAGTAACTAAAAGTTTGTTTTTCAAATTTGATAGCATACTTCTTGGTACTTAACTGTTATGTGCTTTTACAGCATATATTCCTAACTAAACTTGACCTTGTTTACAAGGGGGCCAAAGAGAAGAGAAGAGAATATAAATATAAGTGTACGTGTTTAATTTAAGAGATTTGCAACACATGTATTTTGGTTTTTTTGTAACTTTTCGAAAAAGTCTATGAGAAAAGTTTTTCTTGATGAATTTTTAATTAATTTTTGTAAATCATGTAACTTGTAATCTGAAGTCATTTTAATATAAACTAAGATAATTTAAAGACAAATATTAAGTAGTAATCTGAAAAGGAGATAAAAAGGGCTAAACTTAAATATTGACAATTTACACTCAATACGATTTGTTATTATTTATTTTAACTAGATATTAGACTAAAGTCAACTTTAACTAAATATTTATAAGACTAAAGACTCCAACGGAAATGGAACTATAACGACAAATATCCAGTTAACAAGATATTTGAAAATTGTCTAAACTAGAGAATATAGTCTTAACTATATATTTGTTTCTTTTTATAAATTCCATTCATTAATTCTTTTGGAAGTATGTGGCATGAAAGCCCTTTGGTACTAATTCTTAGCTTTCTTTGTTTTAGTTTCATTAACTAATTTTCCTTTTTTTAATAATTGTAGTTTCTAGAACAGCGTCCTCTATGTGTGATGTAATTGGAAATATTGTTAAATTACACATTTTTTCTTAATCACAGAATTCTTACATTAGACTATAATCTCATTTAGAGAATAGACTACATAGAAAAAGTTATAACCATATAATATCACGAAATGGAAGTATTGTATGAGCTAAATATTAAGCTATAGCTTTTACTTGATATCCGAAAAAAGACTATAGTTTTAACTAAATATTAGAATATAGTCTTAAGTAACTTCAGATCAAGCTAAAAATTATTTTATTACGTCAACGGAATATTTGACTATTTTATTCTTATATTAAAATATTTGGCTGTAGTCTCATCTAGATTTTAGATTATAGTTTTTATTACAGATTTATTTAGAGATCCCTAACTTTTTGAAAGTAATAGGAAATCCGTTAGAATAAATTACTGTGTAAAATATATAGCAAATTAAAGAATCAAATAGAGAAAAAAATCACCCCCTTTTTACAACCATATTATATACTCTTTAACTGTAGATAAGACAAGAGATTTTTGGCTATATAGGAGTCAAGCATCAAAAGACTATATTGTATATTAAATAATATCTCACACTTAAAAGTTTTATATTTTCAATTTCTATTCCTTTTTTTTCTTAAATAAAAACCTAAAAACTCGAATGTAATGAAATTGTTACCAAAATTATCATACATATGCGTTCCAACAGTTAATTATATTTACATACATATATACACATACATATGTAAATCTATAAAATATTTAGATTTTAAACAGTGTTGTCATCTGTAAAACACACTCTAAACGAGAGCAACAACAAAATTTCCCATAACTACTGTGGTCAATGTAATGTTTAGTAAAATAACTGAAAACCATGACGATGATCATGATGTTGCAACTGAACTCCCCCAGTTGAATGTTAAATGGAAATAACTATAAAATTAGTAATGACGATGATAATAGTGACGATATGTTGATGATGATGGTCGTTAAATTATTATTGCTCTAATATGAATTATTATCTTTTTAGTTTTATTTCTATTTCTAAAAGCGAACTGTTAATGCAATTGAAAAATTTTAGTTATTTCATTTACAGCAACAGCTGTAGCTGTAGCTGCTCATTTTATCTGTAATTGTGGTTAAGAGCTGCAATTAAGTGATGGCAACCATTTGTCTTTAATCTATGCAAATAAATGTTGTAATTGAAGATTTATTATGAAGATTTATGAGAGTGTTAGAATTTATTGCAACAAGAGATAGGGACTTTATTGTATGAACTAGAGATTGGAACATTACAGTAAGGTGCGGAAAAAGTTGGTGTAAAAACGTTATTTTTGATTGTCTTCTTTAAGATCGTTTACGAAAATTGGTCAAACTTATACCAATTTTTTGAATTAAAATTCTTATATTAAGTCTAATAGAAAGAAAATCATAGAAATGTTTTGTTTGCTCTCTAAAAGAAGAAGATCAAAGAATCGAACAAAATTGCAAGTTATTTAATTTTAACTCTTTTTTTATGCCCTTCACTTTGTGTTTGCTAGGAAGGAATCATCCTAGACCCAATTATGTATATATATATTCTTGCATCAAATTAAAATATGAATCGATTTAGCTATGTCCGCCTGTGTGTCAGCTCACAAAAATTGACAGAACTCAATGAAGTTCTAGTCTAGTCCTGAAACGTTACCTATTTTAAACTACCAAAATCGGTTCAGTGTATTAAAAGAGATTATATAGTCTATCAGACTATATTGTCAAATATATATTTATTGATGTCCTCAACATAAAAGTGTACAATAATCCGAGTACGACAATAGTATCGATTTTAACAATAGCAAGGTACGGCAAAAATCGATGTAAAATTTTAATTTTTTAATTAATTTCTTATTTTAGATCGTGTGCGAAGATTTAAAAAATAAAAATATGTTTTGAATTAAAATTGTTAACTAAATTTTTTAAGTACTGGTCGAGAGCAAAATAAAAAAAAAAATATTTTGCCTTCTAATCTGGACCGGAATTGGAATTTGTAACTTTGTTTAAAGGCGAGAGAAGAAGTTTCAATAACTGTAATAATATGTTCAAATATATATAAAATGAATTATTTATTTGTTTATTTATTTATTTATTTATTGATTTATTTATTTATTTTGTATTTTATTTATTTATTTATTTATTTATTTATTTATTTATTTATTTATTTATTTATTTGTATTATTTATTTGGTTTCTTGGATATTAAATATATATTTTAATGAATTTTTTAAACTTTTTTTTATAATTTTCCTCCTTTCTTCCTTCCACAGTAGCCTTGACCATGACCATTATTCATATGCATATTTATAGTCATATCTGCTGCTTCTGCTGATGTTGATGCAATAGTCGTAGTCGCAAAAGAATTTATAATAAAACTATTTTTATATAGTTTATTGAATATATGCCATTGTTATTGTAATCATGATATCTTATCACTCAGTCACTCACTTACATACAATACAAAATATTTTAAACACTAAACATTCTTTACAACAACAATAGAATGCCATCCCTTTCACAACCACATTTAGTGTATTCATTGTCAGTGATATTGTCATTGTCATGGACAATAATAAAACATACAACATAACATCAATGTCGTGCTATTTTTTTTTCTCTTCATTTTTTATATTAAAAAAATATAAATTTATTTTGATTTTTATATAAAAATTATCATCTACTTTTTACGAAGGGAAAAATATTAAACCAGAAGATGTAAAAAAAACTATGAAAAAGGACTCAGGGATTTTTTTGTTCACACTCTTGAATTGAACGTTTGTTTTCTTTTATTCTTTCGAAAACATAACAAAAGCTATAAAACACTGAACTGATGTTAGCCAGATGGGGGACTTGAAAAAGAAATGTTGGAAAATAACATTCTTCATGTCATACAAATCTTGTTATTATTTGGTTTTACTTAGTTTATGTGCTTTTGGTGTATGAAGTCGTATTATAAATTTGAAGTTTGACTTGTTATGCCATATTTTTTTATATTTTTCTTTGATGGGGGACTTGAAAAAAAAAGAAATGTTGGAAAAATAACATTCTTCATGGTCATGACCAAATCTTGTTATTATTTTGGTTTTACTTAGTTTTTATGTGCTTTTTGGTGTAAGTCCGTATATAAATTTTAGTTTTCATGTTATGACAATATTTTTCTTTATATTTTTGTTTTTTTTTTTTTGTTTAGCTCATTTTAGTCCTTTATATCTAAATGGCAGCATTTATTTTTATTTTCATTCTTTACTTTTTTTCCTTTTGGAAAAGAAATTAATTTTTATTGCTTCTGAAGTTTTTGGAAACGGAAAAGAAATATTAAATGTTACAGTTTTTTTCTGGATGAAAATGCATTGATTTATTGTTACTTTAATAATAAAATGTTAAAGGTCAAAGGTTAGAATTATTACAATTAACTAAACAAAACTAGCGGTAATATATAGTTTAAAAATGGAAATTGGAAAAGACTCTCGACTACAAATGTGACTATTATTTAAAATAAGTATAAACCTTGACCTTAAAATTATGGTTTAATACCAGATTTACGTAGACTAGAATTAGTTAATTAATAACTGGAATTAGGTTAATGGTTTAAACTAAAAGAAAAGTTCTATAGGATTATACTTTATACTCATATAATTCTTTAACTATTATTCGACAATTAGTCGCCGAATAGAAATTGTCACTTAAAAAAGACTATAGTTTGGCAAAAATACTCTAAAATTATGGTCTGAAATATATAAGACTCCAAATAGAGTGCTGTGATTTGACTAATAAACTTATAGTCTTATAATACTATATTTTTAACTTATTATCTAAAGTATAGACTCCAAGTGATAGACCAGACTATCAACGTAATATTTGCTTGTAAATTAACTATTCAGCCTGAATAGCTGACCTATATTCTGCAGATAGGCATTAACAATTATAGGAACTATAGTAAATATGAAATAAAAAATTAAGACCTTGCAGTCTGCAACTTGTGAATGAGTTTAAAGTAAAAATTGTTCATTCTGAACTCCATGTTCTCATGTATAAAATATTCATTTAGATTTATGTGCGTAAACTAGAAAGCTTTCTCAACATTAAATAGAGCTGATTGTTTTTGACTATAGTCAGACAGGTGCCCAAATATAAAATATTATCTATACTCTCAAGATATAACAAACATAGTCCGTTTAACTGTCACATGTACCACTATAATAGACAACCAAAATCTCATGCATATTTAGCAGATAAAACTTAATTTGCTGCGTAGACTATTACAAAAAATTATATAATAGAGGATTAGGACTCTGCCGTAGACTGTAAATATAATTTCAAAAGTTCAGGGTAAATATTAACCTCAAATTAGTATTAAACTATGTTGGCCATGTCAAATAGAGACACAAAATAGTTCATGTCTTAATTAAGTTATATTCAGGAACTACCATTAATGGCAAATACTCTATTTCTCTCCGTCTTTATCATCTTAATATAGAAATATTTCTGAATTAAAATTTGCATTTCTACTTATTGTTGTTTTTCTACTTTTCCAATGAATATAATTTGTATTTGTGATTTTAATTATATTTTGCGTTGCAGAATTTCTTTCGGTAATTTTTGAAACATGAATGAAATAATAAGCCGCCATTTCATTTTTGTATTTCACCAAAAAAAAGTTAAATAGAAATGGAAAATAATTTCATGTACTCTGTATGTTCGTAGACATGAATGAAATTTTATTATTTTTATACCCTCCATCACCACAAGTTGTGAAGAGGATATATTAACTTCGTCATTCCGTGTGTAATCATCTCAGACCCCATATATTTTGCATCAAATAGAAATCTCACATCATAAAAATTGATGGAGCTCAATGAAATTTTGTCTAAGTTTTTGATTTAGTCCAGTGAAGTTTCCTATTTAAAACCAGCAAAATCGGTATAATTAATTAAAGGATATAGACTGATATCTGAGGCAACCTTCAAGTTTAAACCAAAAAACTTTCGTAAAACTTTCAATTATAAACTTTCAATTATAATTGTGCTTCATAACCATTCCAAAATTTATCAAAATCGGTTCAGTAGAAGAAAAAGTTAAAGCCAAAAATATAACTTTTTTATGACTCATTAAGTGTTCCCGTTTTAAGAAAAATTTTTATATATTTAGTGTATGTGTGTGTATGGACGTTAATTGTATGTGCGAAACGTATTTATTTACACGTATTTATGGTGGAGGGTTTTGAGGATTCGGCATAGCCGAATAGATCATTCTTACTTGTTATATTTTTTCCTTTCTATAAAGAAGGGAGGGGTCTTGTCTGTGTTCTAATATTTATTTTGCTAATTTTAATTATAAACATTTTTTGTTAATATATTTTTTCTATTTTTTTTTCTAACAAGAATTTTTCTTTATTTAATTTATTTTGTGCATTTTTATTGAATCGTGACTTTTTGAAAGAAATTTATATTTTTTTGCGAAAACATTTTTGTAAAGGAATGTTTTTATTTTTCAAGGTTAAAATTGTACATAATTGTTTATTTGACAGGCAATTAGATAATTACTTATTTCTGAAGATGAAATGAACTAAATTTTCTAAAAATTAAAAAAGGAAACGCAAAAAAAATTTCAGAAAAAATCTCTTTTTATATCCTCCACCACCACCATAGGTGATGAAGAGGGTATATTAAAATTTGTCATGCCGTAAGTAAAGTTAAGAAGGAATTATTATAAATCCCATAAGGTATATATTCTTGCATCAAATCACAATATGAATCAGTTTACCTATGTCCGTCCGCACCCATACATCCACAACAATTGACAAAACTCAATGAAATTTGACATGAGTATTTTTCATAGTACAGAGAAGTTTTTATTTAAAATTAGCAAAATCAGTACAGTATATCAAAAGATATAGACCAATATCTGAGGCCTAAGTTCCAGTGAAGAATTTTCGTAAAACTGTCAATTGGAAATCAACATAATAATATAATAGAAAGTTATATGTACTTTAGTATCATTCCAAAAATTATCAAAATCGGTTCAGTTGAAAGAAGTTATAGACAAAGTTATAACCAATTTTGTGGTCTATTACACGCAAATTCGGCATAGCCATACTTGTTTATCTTTAATTTTATGAAATAAGGAATTCCATAGAATAAATTTCTATCGTGAATTTTTTGCAGCCCCCATCCTCTCCTCTTTTTTCCTCCTCTTGTCAATATGTTAAGCTTTAAATAGCAAAAAACTTTTTATTTAAGCTTAAATGAGAATTAAGTTAGAAATCCTTAGCAGAAATGTCCTTTTTATGTCCAACATATTGTAATATGTGTTATATTATATTTTAGAATTAAGCCTTCCCAAATCTTATGCCTTAATCCATAATATTCTTCCTTTTTTAATATTTCCAAAAAAAATCTATATTCAATAACTTTATCATTATGCCTGGATGAATCCATGTGTGTGACATGTCAAATGTATATATATGTGTGGTGTAAATATGTTTTCAGAAATCTAATATATATTTTTCTTGATATTAATATTATTCTTGTTTATTTGTTGTTGTTGTTATCTATTTGATGTCACACTTGTCAGGCTTTTCAATATTTGTCCTCCCACTTTTTTTCTTTTTAACTTTAAGTTCAATTGCTAACAAGTGTTTGAATTTATATTGAAAAAAAAAACTGGAAATGAAATCATCAATATTCTTGGTTTTGTATATTGAATTTTTTTTTATCATCAAATTAATTTTCCTTTTTTTTGCGATTTGAATTTGTTAAGAATGTTTCAGATGTCTTAGATTAAAGGCAGAAAAACAAGTTGCGTTATTTTCCATCAGAGATCAGGAATGATTAAAAATGAAAAGAAGAAAAGAAAATAGATAATAAATTTTATATATAAAATATGATGACACCTGTTAATCGTGTACATTTAAATCTTTATTAAAATTTCGATGTAGAAATGTCTATTTGTTGGTCACGATGAAAAGTCAGTATTGACCGCTTATCTGTTACACTTTCGTGAAACATATCGCTGGTTTAAACCGGATGTTTTTAACAAGCAGTGCTGAAGATACAGATTTCCTGATTCACTAGCTTAAGCTATAAATTCTGCTTACGTCACATGTACACGATTTTTGCTCTCTCATCAATTTAAAAAGAGCAAACATGAAAGTTTGCTACAGATAAATATATCGTAATGCTCTCTCAACGATCTTGAGAGAGCTATTTTTAGATATTGTTGCAATATAATTCGAACTAAATATTTGTTGTGATAGTTTTACTTATAAGATAAGCTTAAAACCAACTTGATATGACCCAATAGCCTCTACACTTGATTGGACTCTATAGTCCTAATTAAACTTAACTAAAGAGTTCTAATTTTAATATATTCTCAGCTGGTTATTAACTATAGTCCTGAATAATTATAAGACTAAAAATATTTACACTGGACTCTCAGCTTTAGATAAAACAATAGTCCTTATAGTAGATTAAGTTCTAGTCTTAACTATAGAGTTACAATTTTACTATAGGGCCAAATAGATATTTAATATAGTATTGAGTAATTATTAATGTTATCTCAACAAGGTATTTAACTATAGGCAGAAGTACAAAATCGACTGGGCCAAGTGATGAACTCAGCTATCGCTGGTAGATTTGACTGCAGTCGCAATTAGAATCGGAATCATAACCTTAATTACAGGGTATTCACCGGTAGATTTGATTGCAGTCGCAACTAGAATCGGAATCATAACCTTGATTACAAGGTAGTTACCGGTAGATTTGACTGCAGTCGCAACTAGAATCGGAATCATAACCTTGATTACAGGGTAGTCATATACAGTCCTGGTATAAGGTCGAGTTTAGACTTAATTATAGACACGAATATAGTTTTTAAATTCTCAAAGATAAAAGTACACTTGAACTATAGGCCCCAAAATAGATTAAACTATAGCATCAAATAGAGACTGAACAATAGACTTGTAATTTGTCTAAAGTCTCAAGTATTGACTCAACAACAGACCGTAATTTGAACTCAGATAGCGACTCAACTAAAGAGTTAATAGACTTGACATGTGCTCCATGTATAGACTCAACTACGGACCATACTATGGACGCAATCATGACTTAAAAGTTTTGTCCTTCTTTTTTTTTAGATTACCAGGGAATGGTTTGGTGGTCTGTAGAAATTTATTTTTTTATTTCGATATTAAAGGGAGACGGATACAATGTTTCCATTCGCATACTACGAGATGTTTTTCTGGTAAACCACATCTTTATGATTCGAAATAGATAATTTTTAGATCACCAGAGGATAGTGTACGAGTCAGTTGGAAACTTTAAATGATTTATTCCCTAAAAAGTTCATTGAAGTATATAATTTAATTAAAGTACTAAATCATACATATTTAATCATTTAAATGAAATAAACACTTTTTAGATAACCAGGGGATAGTGTGTAGTGGTCAGTTGGAAATTTCAAAGGGAATTTAATCTAAAAAATTATTTAACAGTTAATAATTTTATTAAACTACCGCCAAATCATAGAAATATTAAAACTGATGGGGTTTCATTTTCATTTATCGCATACCTGCAGTTTAAATGCGTATTTGTGTGTGAGAATGTTTATGTCTGTTGCTTAATATTTCTTTTTCTTATTTGCTTAACACAAATTAAAAACTAATTCAAAACATTAAATATTTTTGTTTACTAAATAAAAAACAAAATTTTCTTGCTTGAATTTTTCCCCCCAAAATTCTTAAACATTAAAACGTAAGACACCCAGACGGACGGATGGACAGACGATATAGTTTTCTAGTTTTAAAAGGCGCCAATATAACGTCTCTTGGTGTTAATGAACGCACAAAGTGTGTGAAATATTTTCAGCTAAAAATACTTAAATATTTTACACAAAAAATATATTTTTTTTTTTTAGAATTTTCTCTCTGGTGTAAATATTTACATTCTTTTGTCTTTTTTTTTATTAGATTTATTATTGCAGATTTTGAACAAAATTTTGTGTTTTATGTGGATTTAAAAAAAAAGTTGCTTAATTTTTGATATGAATATTTAAAGAAAATTTTTAAAAATATGTCACTCATAAAAATTGTGTGGGTTTCTATTTTATTTGGTTTTTTCGTTTCGTATAATTTAGCATTGACTTTGAACTCAGTACTCAAGTTTAACGTGTTTTGAAAAGAATGAAAAAGTATTATTCATTTCTTTTTTTGTTTGCGGAATTTGTCATAGTTTAAGGGAAATTTAAAAATATTTTTTTAAAAATTATAAAATATTTTGAAGCAGAAATTTTTTATTTGAAAAATTTCTTATTATACTCAGCTTCAAATGGGTGTAACTCTAAAAAGGAATCATCTCATACTCCATAATGTTTATATACATTCTAGCATCAAATCAAAATCTGAGTTAACTTTGTTCGTCTGTTCTTGACACGCTCACATTCATCTTTATTTTAACTCCTTTGAGAAGATTAAAAAATAAAACTCTTTTTTTCGATCAATATTTTAAACTTAATTTTTTCGATTTTGCTCTGTGCAAAATCGAAAAAAAATATTTTATTCTTCTTTTAGCGAAGAGCAAAAAAAAATGTGTATTTTTGTACTCCTTAAAATTGCGAAATGATTGAAAAGAAAACAAAAAAATGTGCATACACAAATACACAAAATAATTTCTTGTCGCAATAAAACTTACTACTGTTGTTTTGTACTAAAAAATTGCAATAGCAAAATTATTATAAAAAATTATAATTATTACTCGACTCCAAAACATTTTATGCGAATTATTTTTTTTTTTTTAATTCTTTTTCGGATTTTGCTCTTTTCTTGATTTTTATCTTTTTGATTTTAATCATTTTTTAGAATTCAACTCTTGCTCAAAGAGCGATAAAAAATAAAATATTTTTTTTATTTAAAATTAAACTCTTTGAAAGATCGGACAGTTTGAAGAATAGAAAAATATTAAAAATCGTACCATGTAAAGCTCATTGAAATTTGGCGTAACTATTTGTTAAAGCTAAAGATATTACTAATAATACTAAGAAAAGCGTTGTTGTAATGTGTACGTTTGGGAGTGTATGTGTGTACAAAACATAACGAATTTACTTTACAGGAATTTGAGGTTGAGGTTATTGAAGATTTGGCATAGCATAGAATATAGCATTCTTGTTTGTTTTATTACCTTAAAATATCTTAAAAATCACATGTTTATATTAAATTTAACATTTCTTTATTATTTCTTCCTTAGCATCTATCAAGGAAGTTATTTAATCAAAATTTATTAACATATTTTTTGGTTGCATGTCAGCGTATATTAAGTTTATGGTATGAAAGTTTTATTTTGCCAAAAATAAAACTGGAAAAGAAATAAAAATTTTCACTTATTTTCATTTGCTGTTTTTCTTTTAATAAGGAAATATAACTTTTGTTTTTTTATCACTCCATATATGAGTATTTATGAATACTCATGAAATTTATATAATTGTGTAGCATACTTTTAAGCAGTAAAATAAATACATTTTAATAGCAGGAAAAATAATAAGAAAATATTTATTTTATAGTCATGTAAGAAGAAAAATATATATAAATAAAATATTTGTTTATTGCAAGTTTTTAGGGAAAGAAATAATTAATTTATATTTTTTATTGTACTGAGGGAATTTATGAGTTTGGGTCTAAATTAAATATCATTTTATTCGAGATAGTTTAATAACTTATTAAGAAATATTCGTATGGTTCAATTTTAATATAGAGTATTACTCACCCAAATTTTTGAATAAAATCAGCCAATTTTTGCTATTAATATTTGAAAAAAAGTCCTACAGATCACTCTACTATCTTTTGGTAATCTAAAAAAGTGTGTATTTGAATTGAAAAGAATCTCTTTAATCTCTTTAATCTGTTTAGAAATCTGTTTTATATATTATTTTCTCCCTTTTTCCCCGTCTCACATTGACGTTAAAATTAGAAAAGAATTTAATAATTTATTAAATTATTTTTATCTTTTTTTCAAAACAAAAACACTTGTTGTATCTTAAAGATTTCTGAGGTTGCGTATGAGTATTATTTTAAACACTCACACAACTACAAATAAGATAAATATTTTATTTACAAATTATTTCTAATGCTTTTTGTTTTTGTTAAAGATGTTTCATTTCATTTTAAGGTGAAGTTCATTAAAATTCCTCAATTCTATTGGGTGAAGGTCGTCTAGATCATATGAAATTCTTTTCTATTTATTCGCTCATAATTTTTTGGTAGAAAATTTAGAAAAATCATTTGGTTTATATTCCGAAAGTAAACATTTCAAAAAAATTTTATGTTTAATCAAAAAAATAAAGAAAATTTTCAAATTGATTAAAATTATTTTAAATATGTTTGGAAAATTTATTGAAAAATTATGGAAAATTATTGGAAACTTTTATAGACCGAGAGGAAAGAAAATATTTATTTGTAGTTAATTATTGAAATGAATTAATTTAAATTGTTTGATCATAATATTCGTGATGAAAATTAATTTAATTTTAGAGTAGACATTGAATGTGCTTGAAAACAGTTCAGTTTTATAGGTTATAATACTAAGATTTTTATATGTATGAGTTTATACAAAATCAGTGATCGAGTTATAAATACCTTTAATTGAGCTTATTTTTAAATTAATATTTTTCGTAATTTTATATCAAATTTTACTATTAAACATTAAAGCGTTTTTTTCCATTTTAGCGCTTTTAGTAGTTTCTTTTCAAAGTATATAAGAACTTCGCATTTCTTTATGATGTTTTATATAATTTTATAAAGTGTTGTAAAATTTTTTTCACAATATTTCTTGATTTTTAATATCTTTTAATTTAAAAAAAATCGCTTAAATTATTTCTTCCCTTTTGATATTCACAATATCACTTTACATGAGATTTCATTTGTTTATTTATTTTAATTTTTCTATTTAAGTGATTTTTAATTAAGCTTTTTTTATTTAACAATTCAAAAATTTTCTTTCTGCTTTATTATGTCATTTTTTAAGCGTTTTTTCTTTTGATTTAATTTTTTAGTTTAAAATTACTTTTATTACAGTATTTTTATTATTTACTTTATTTTTTCTATGCTTATATTTTGCAAATTTTGCTGATTCGTTTTTTATGATTTCAACGTTTTTTTATTGTGATTTTTATTTTCGAAATTTTTCTTAATTTCTGTTTTCCTAATTCCTGCTTAAGTGATTTTCTATCTAAGCGATTTTTATGATCAATAAAAGAGATTTTATTTTGATGCACTTTTTTTAATTCCATCCTTTTTTGTCTATTTTTTATTTTAGTGATTTTTTTAATTCTTCTGGTTCATTTCAGTAATCTTTTTTTTCGTTCTATTACGTTCTATTATTAAGTTCATATTTCAGTATTTTCTAATATAAGCGTTTTTATAGTATAAAGCGCTTTTATCTTATATTTTTATTTCGCATTTTAATGATTTTTTAATTCATATTTTAGTAATTTCTAAATTATACGATTTTAAATATTATTGTTTATAGTTTCGACATATTTAGATACTTTTAAATTAAAAACGATAAAAAATTTTTAATTAAAAGTTTTAAAATTTTTAGGCTTTTAAAGCGTTTTTTCTAATATTCTGCAATATCAGTTGAAGATCATTCTATTTTTAATTTTCTCAGTTGTTTTTGCTACTGATTGTACTTCTCATAATTATGAAAACAATTTCTTCAAAATTTTTGAAAATCCCCAAAAATCTCCTCAACATTCTTTAAATTAAAAATTAATTATTCTAAATTTATTTAAAATTTCAATTTCATTTTATTCTTTTTTTGGATTTCGGTCTCTGTAACAGACTGTAAATAAATTGAATTAAAATTTATTTGTTTCCCACTTTTTAATCACTTAACACATTATTGATGATATTTGGAATTTTCGCTCTTTACTATTTGCTTCGTGTAATATATTTTCAATACATTTAATTAAGATAATTAACATAAATTACGAATTAGTTCAATTTGAAATATTTGCTAAAGTGTACATGTTTTGTGTTAAAATAGCTGAAGTACGTGTTGAAACGTCATAAAAGAGGAAAGCAAGGAGTCTCTATGCGTATAATAAATACACTTCAAACCCCTTAAAGTATACTTTGACTTTTTTCTACTCGTTCTCTCTCTCACTCTCTGTTTCTTAGAAATTATATGAATTTAGGTATTTAACAAGTCATAAAACTTATTTGTTACACCTTTTTTTGTGATTTCTACATTTATATATTTTTATCCGAAAAATGTTGTTGTTATTTGTTGTTTAGGTATGAAAACCCTCATCAATATTAATACTAAAGACATAAACATGTCTTAAAATTTATTATAAGATTTTTTCTTCTTCGATTTCAGTTATTTTATTGTTAACAGAATTTTTTTCTTCATCTTCTTATAACTAGTTTTTCTTCTTCTTCCTATTTTATTTCTTAATGTCATTTCCTTTAACAACTTGCTGTGTCTTTAGCAAAAGTATATGTTCAATACAACTGACGCTTTCTTTCCTTTTCTTCTCCTAAAAGTATGCTTTTTCTAAATAATACTATTGCTAGAGGAAAGTATGCTAGTTTGTTTGATTGTATTTCATTATTATTTTACTTTTCATTTCATTTTTATTCTTCATTTTAATTTTGTTTGTAATTCTTGCTTTGAAATGTTTTCTTTTATTTTTCAAAACCTTGAAAAGTAAAAATGTTTAGGAAAATGAAGAGAGTTAGAGAGAGCAAATATTTTTTCGACATTTATTAGCCTCATGTAAGGAGTGAAATCATTTTAACAAGACAGGCCTAAAGTTAAACCATGTGTAAAAGAAAAATGTTTTCATTTTATTTTTTATAAAAAAACCACAGATAATCCTAAGAGTTTTGTACAAGGAAAGAACATATTTTTTGGTTTAACCTAAAAGTATGCTTCAAAAAATTCTTAAGAATTTTTTTGAAGAGAATAACAACAATTATAAAGTATACTTAAAAAATAAAATAAAAATAATATATTTTTAGTTTCTATATATTCAATTTAAGTCAAGTCACTCACTATTTATTGTCTGTATTTCCAATTGGAATGACTCTTTTTGGGTGTATTTTTTTAGGATATGACTAGGAAATGTTTTCTTTTTTTTTATATTTGCTTTATTTTCTTTTTACATATTGTGTTCTATTTTTTTCCTTTTTGAAGAAAAGTTTTCCTTTTTTAAGTTTAGTTCCTTTTTTATTATTATTTTTTTCTGGTATTCGTTACCATACCATAACCTCAATTTTGTGTTATGTAACTGCTGTTATTATATACATACTTTTATTCATTCCTTTCTTTTTTTTTTCTTATATTTTTCCTTTACAAAATATTTGTATACCTCCCCAGATACTCATTGTAAATATTAACCCAACAGAGTGCAAGTGAGTGGGTGGGTTAATGTATAAGTATATATGTATGTGTATGAGTGTATTTGCTTAAGTCTGTGTAGTAACAACATTCTTTGCCATTGTCAAAGTACAAGAATGTACAATAAAATCCTAAAAGCCATTTTGCCTGCCACTTTTTTATATATGTATATGTGTGTGTGGAGAGAGCAAGTATTTAGGTATATATGTGTATATGTAAGAGTGTATTTATGTATTAAATTGTACTTAAAATGGATACAAGAACAGCTTTGCACATATGTGTAAGTTTATATCACTGTATCAAAGATGTAGCAAACAACTTTTTCATGTTACAGTGTTGTTCATTACGGTAAAGTAAGAATTTGATTTTTATACGAAATATTTCGAAATTTTATAAAATAAAATATGCAATTTATTTTCTAAGTTATACTCTTTTAAATACTGTACAATAAATTAGAAATTATCTTTTATAAAAAAATGTTTTTTTTTAAATTCAAATTTTTTCATTAAAATATTTGTTTCGTAATTCAAATATTTTTAATAAAACATAACAATTTTTTTAAAAATATGTTCCTTCACTTTTATCCAAAAAATTCTTTATAAGTCACATTTTTATAAAAAACGTAAGTTATTATTATTATTATAATTATTATTATTATTATTATTATTATTATTATTATTTTATAAAAAATCTATTTTTATATAATATATTTATATAAATATAAAAAGTATTTAAAAAAAAACGTAAAAAATTTTCACTAAAGAAACTTTTTTATTAAGTCGACCTTCCATAAAAATTATTATTTTTTTTTCATAATAAAATAATAAAATTTTTAATAAATAAGATCACTTTTTGTAAAAATCTAATCCATAAAGCTACAGTAAAACATTTAAGCTTTTTTAGGGACGCAAATCGAAATCAAAATTGCAACGACGCAAATCGAATTTTTTCAATTTTTAAAAAATCGAAATGACGCAAATGGAAACAACGCAAATCAGGATGACGCCAGTCGCGGCTCTAGTGTATTCATAAAAAATTATGTTTTCATAAAAAATCTAATTTTAATATAAAACAACGATATTCATAAAAAAAAACAATTTTAAAAAAAAAGTCATATTTCACCAAAAATCTAATTTTTCATCGAGAATTTTACACTGAAAAAAAAACATATTTTCGTAAAATCACGTTTTTCACTAAAAATTCAAATTCATTAATAATTAAATCATTTTTTCATTAAAATTATTATTATTATTTTTTTTTTTTTTCATAAAATATAAAATTTTTTCATAATCATTTTTCTAATGAAAATAACTTCCATTATAAAAAGTCATTTTTTTAAAATGACCTTTTGAAAATTCATATTTTTATCAAAAACCATTTATTAAAGTCTAATTTTCAATAAAATGTCACTCTTTTGCAAAAATTTACCTTAAATTACTTTTTTAATTAAAAATCACTTTTTTATAAAAAAATCACATTTTGAAAAATTATTCTTTTTCATAAATTTATCATTAAAAATCACATATTCCAGCTAGACATTTTTTTTTTTCATTTTCACAAATTTTCATTAAATATTTCATATGTTACAAAATTGCTGATTATATCATCAAATTATATTTTTCACCAAATATTCATATCGTTCCTTGCAATAAAAGGAGTGAAATGGAAAACGGTTAAAGGGATTTGATAGTGTCTTAATTGGGGGTTTTCGGGGAACTGTAGCCGGAATGACAGACATAAGTTAACACTAATTAAAAAAGCTTAATGGTATTAAATAATTACAGCATACTTTAAGGCGTTACAAAAACTTACAATTGTATTTTAAACAAAACAACAAACCAGAATTTAATTAACTGCAAATTAATCCAATTTGTAAAAAAAATATGTTCTTACTCAACTTTTTTAACATCAAATATAATTTTAATATTTATACAGCATATTTTCAGGCATTTTGAATCTAACTGTCATAATATTTTGCTAAAACTTTAAACATAGTTGTAATAACAGACAACTATTCAGATATATTTTACTTTTCCTAGGAATTTCTTTGAAGTTTTTTTTTCTTGCGAAATTCCCTTTATTAAACTTTCAGCAATGTTGTGGACTTAATTTCAAATGGAAATTTCATTTTAAAGTTTATTGAATAAAAATATTTACAAAATATTATTCTCGGAATAGTTGGTCAGGAAAAAATAACAAGAAGAATTTCTGAAAACAAAACAATTAAATTAAACAATAATACAAATTGTTTATTAAACTTCAAAAGTTGTTCTTTATTGGCCAAATGGACAGGAGATTCAAATTACAAACTTAAATGGAAATTCTGGAAAGTTTAAAATTGAATTGTAATGAAATTAAGAAAAATGTTTAATTAAAACTATAAATAACAAAGAAAAAATAATAAAATATCATTTTCATTTTCAAAATAAATAAATTTAAAATTTATTTCAATTTATCTCATGGATAAACTTTTGTTTAGGTGCCTAAAAGTATAGTACAAAAAAATAGTATAAAGCAAAATATTTTTATAAACCTTTAAATCATCTAAGCATCAATTTGCATAAGTTTAGCATAATTTTGGGGTTAACTAATATGTTGCCTATTTAATAGGGATTTTCTGTTTATATATTTTATTTAAACGCAAAATGTTGATATAACTAATGACATTTTAATATTTATTAAAAAACTTTTGTTTGGTTTATAAATTTCACGAAATTATAAAGTTTATTAAATCATTAAGATCAATTTTATTAAAATGTATTTTTAATAATTTATAAATTATATTAAAATGTAATTAATTATATATTTCATTCTTTTTTTTCTCTCTTTTTCAGGTATGTACCCGGTTTTTATTAATTATTAATTTTATTTAAATTCGAAAACAGGTAAATGACACAAAAAATAGAATAATTTAATAATTATTTATGGAAATATTTTATTTATTATGTGATTAATGACAAATATTCCAAAATAGCCGAACGTTTAACACAAAAAAAGAAGGATGAATGTCAAAACAAATTTAATACGGTTAGACGAGAGGGCGGACAAAACTATTCATGAACTGGGTTAATATATTTTGGAAATAACTAAAAATATTTGTTACATAATGTAACGAATTAAAAATTAAAAATTCTTTTCTGGTACCACATGTCGTATGATTTATTTAAATTAAATAAAGAAAAAATCTTTCTATGATTCTTTATTAAAAACTTTGCATCATTTTCGACTATAATCATCATTAAAAATACGACTAGAATTTTTATATAGTATAATAACTATTCCATCCCTATGCTATAATCTATCCCATGGCCTCTATGGATATAATTTCCATAAAGTCCAAATAAATTTTCTAATATTTACTCGGCTATTAGTAGATTTAAACTTGTTCATAATCCTGGAATTAATGTAGTCTGTAGTCTTGACAGTCTCGACTGAAAGCTTGTTTAAATGCTTAATGTAGTCTATATTGTCGACTATAAACTATCTGTTCTCTAGTTTATTGTGGTCTCGACTAATACATGTGTTATTGTTCTGTTCGGGCATAAACTGTTCTATAGCCTCGTCTATAAATTGTACTATAGTATCATCTACAAACTTTTCTATAGTCTAGACTATAAACTATTCTTCAGTCTGTACTTTATACTGTTGAATAGTCTGGATTCTAAACTGTTCTATGGTCTTGAGTAAGAACTGTTCTACAGTCTCGACAATAAACTGTAATATAATCTCCGCTTTAAACTGTTGTATATTCTTAACTATAAACTGTTCCATATTATTAACTTAAAATTCTTCCAAAATTTCTACAATAAACTGTTCTGGACTAAAAGCTAATCTATAGTTTCGACTTTTAGCTGTTATACATTTTCGACTTTATAGATTTTTTACTAGTCTCGTTTATAAACTGTTCTACAATATTGACTATAAACTACAAAATGTGCTATAGTTTTGTCTATAAGGAAGAAAGTAATATTATTATGTTGTAATACTGATTTTATAGATTTTTATCATATTTTTTTCAACATTTATTTTTCGGAAAAATGAAAAAGTCACCTTTTTATTAATTCATGTCTTTCTCTTAATATTTTTATTAATACCTTTCACGCTGTTTTTGATGAAAATTTCTAGAACAAATCTATTTTTATTTTACGTTGGAATTTTATCAAGAATTTATAAAAACAAATTCTTTTTTTTTATTTTAATTAAAAAAGTAATTATAAATAAATACTTGACACTTGATTTTAGAAATAAATAAATTATTTAGTACATAAAATACAGAGATTAAAATATAATAATGATATAATTTTTCAAATTTAATGTTAAATGTAAATGTTAACAATAAATTAATTTGAAAATTTAAAAAAATCGGAAAAAATTTTATAGGATCAGATAAACAGTGGTATTTGGTTTTTTGCACCAAATTTTGAATTAAATTTATTTCACAGAGTTAAGTTAAATTAATTTTCAACAGTTCGAGATTAATTTATTTTAAATAATTAAAATTTCTTTTTTTTCAAATCGCCACTTTGTTTATTGTAATATTTATAATAGAATTTTGTTTAATTTATTAATTAAGCAAAAAATATAAATAAATTAATTAATTTTAAGATTTTCAAAATATTTTTATTCTAAGATTTTCATTAAAATGCCAAAATAATTTCTTAATTATTTAAAAAAATTAATATTTCAAAAATATTTGGCAAAAAATTGACAATCAAAAATAGAAAAAACAACAAAAAAAACAGCATTAATCTAAATTTGACATGTGATGATAAATTCCTAAATATTATGACAAAAAAAACCCAAATTAAAAAAAAACACACAAGTGTTGACAAATTTGTCATTTAGAGCGAAAGTAAGGAAAATTTTGAAAAAAAAATCAAATTTAATTTAATCATATTAATCAAATTTTTAATTCTTGACTCGGAACAAGTTTTCAATTTATTAATTTTTTATGGATTTTCAAAAATTTCTCTCAAAATTTTTATACCCTCCACCAACGCAAGATGTGAATAAGGTATATTAACTTTGATATCGTGTGTAACGCTAAGACATAATTAACTCAGACTATATAATGTATATATATTCAAAATCTGAGTCGATTTAGTTATGTTCATCTGTGTGTGTGTCTCTTGTAGGCAATAATTAACAGAGCTCAATGAAATTTCGCCTGAGTATTTGTTATAGTCCTAAGAAGTTTGCCATTTCAAATCAGCAAAATCTGTGTGAAATATAACGTATTTACTTCATAAACATTTGTGGTGGTGAAGGGTATTGAAAATTCGACACAACCAATATACCATTCTTACTTGCTTTTCCAATATATTTTTTGAATGTTTCTCCTTTAATACAATTATTGTTGAAGGTTTTTCTGAACACCAAGAAAGAAAGTGAAACCCCAAAAACACGTTAACATGTTATTTTATACTTACATTTATTGCTGCTATCGAGTTAAAAGTAATAAATATTTATTTGAAGGTTAACCTTCTCCTTTTCCCTTCCTCCACTAACAATCAAAATTGCTTTCTGGTAGCAAAACAAAACGGTAGAACTAATAGAAGCAATAGCATCACTTAAAAAAAAAGCTTAAAATTAAACACGTTCTCTAAATTACTTTCGTATTTCAAAAACGTGCTTTCACAGAGTATCAGAGGTGGTAGGAGTTTTCTAGCATTTGAAAGTATAAATTTCCTTAATTTATAGATTTGAAAATTTATGGGAAAATAAGAATAGAAATTTATGGACTACTGAAATATTTGAAGGACTTCTTGAAAAATAATGTAAATACTCATAGGGGATTTCAAAGAAAATCTTCCCCTTAAATATTTCTTATTTTTTAGAAATTCTCATTAATTTTTATTAATTTGTTGTTTTTTATATTATTTAAATTATTTTCGAAAGATTTTGTGAAATTAAAATTATTCATACGTCGTGTTGTACATTATAAAATACACACATGAGTTGATAAATCATTTACGATGTCTCTTTCTTATTTCTTCTTCTTCTTAATTTTGGTAACAAAATTAATATTAAAATATTTTTACATTTATTATGACAAAAAAAAACGAAAGAAGCAAAAATACCAGAACAGTGAATCAAAATTTTACATATTATAAGAGATTTTACATATACATGCAAATATTTACATACATACGTTTCTAAGCACAAGTAAAACACATAAATTTGCAACACTTGTCCTTAAGAATTATTTAACACTGAATTTTGCCTGTAAAAAAAAATCAACATTATTAGGGTGACCCTTAAAATAAAGTTTTAGCAAATGAAAGTTTTATTAAAATTTGTACGGGTTTATAGTATCTAAAGAACTTGGTCTATAGTTTTGTTTATAGTATCTAAAGAACTTGGTCTATAGTTTTGTTATAGTTTCGCTTTGGAACTGTTCTGTAGTCTCCACTATAAACTGTTCTATAGTCGGGACTAATAAACTGTTCTATAGTCTGGACTAATAAACTGTTCTATAGTCTGTACTAATAAACTGTTCTAAAGCTCGACTAATAAACTGTACAGTCTCTTCTATAAACTGCTCTATAGTCTCATTATAAAATGTTCTACAGTCTTACTGTAAACTGGTCTATGGTTTCGATTATGAACTGTTCTATAATCTCGACTAATAAAATGTGCTGTAAAAAACTGTTCTATGTTATATAGCTTGACTAATAAACTGTTCTATAGTCGACTAATAAACTGTTCTATAGTCGTCTAATAAACTGTATAGTCTCGTCTATAAACTGTTCTATAGTCTCATTTTAAAATGCTCTATATTCTCACTGTATCGACTAATAAACTGTTCTATAGTATCGACTAATAAAAATGTGCTGTAAAAAACTGTTCTCTATAGTCTGGACTAATAAACTGTTATATAGCTTGACTAATAAACTGCTCTATAGTCGTCTAATAAACTGTATTGTCTCGTCTATAAACAGTTCTATAGTCTCATTATAAAATGTTCTATAGTCTCACCGTAAACTAGGCTTTATTCTGATTTATAACGGGTCTATGGTTTCGACTATAAACTGTTCTATAGTCACTTCAATAAAGTGATTTATAGACACGACTATAAAATATTCATAGTCCTTACTATTAACTGTTTTACAGCCTTAGCTATAAAGGGCTCAAGGTCTAAAGTCTTACTTATAAAGTATTTTATAGTCTCGCCTAAAACTAGGCTATAATCTCGAATAAAATGTTTTTTTTTTCTGAAAAGTGTCACCCCTTTTTTTGCAGTTTCTGCTTGAAAATATATTTCACATTTTTTGCCTCCTTTTAGTACAATTTTAAGCCAAATATATAATTTTTTATTACACATCGAGAAAAATGCTATAAAATTTTTATATTATAGCATATTTTTCCTTTTGCCAAACAAAATCAAGTGACAATTTTTTATAAAGTGATTGTCAAAATAATAATTCAATGTTACCAAGAGGTTCTTGCTCTAGATAATCTTTTTTTTTAGTTATTTTTAGTTTTTGAATTTATTTTTTTTTTGCTATTTTTGCTATTTTTCTCAACTATTTGAATTTTTACGATAAAAAGTGTCTGCTCTTGTAATATTTGTGTGCGGTTTGTTCAAATGTCTGTCTGTCCTTCCGTCCGGTTGTCTGTCAGTTTATTTGTTTTTATATGTGATTTTTTTTTTTTTTTTTTTTGCTTTTATAGTTTCTTTTTTTTAAATGACGTTTTAAGTATTTTCACATTTAGTTTCATCTTGAGATTTCTTTTTTGCTTTTTTAATAAATATTTTTTTTAGAGATGAGTGTTTTTTGTCGGTTTTGTAAGGTGTTAGAGACTTTTGTTCATGTATTTGCTTTTTTATTTTATTTTATTTTATATTTTTTTTTTTTGCTAAAAATCAAAAAAAAAAACACATTCTCTTGTCGACAGAAATTTTTGATGATTCATTTAAATGATTTTGTTTTATGCGATTTAATTTTCCATCTAAACTCTCCACCACCACAAGTGGTGAATAAGACATATTCACTTTGTCATTCCTTGTGTAACGCTAAGAAGGAATCATCTCAGACATTATAATGTATATGTTGTGTGCATCAAATCAAAATCTGAATTGATTTAGCTATGTCCGTCTGTCTGCTATTGGCTTACATCCACAAAATTTGACAGAACTCAATGAAATTTAGCCTGAGTATTTGTTAATGTCCTGAGCAAAATCGGTTAAGTATATTAAAAGATATAGAGCGATATTTGAGGATAACTACAAATTCAAGCGAAGAACTCCCATATAATTGTCAATAATATTAAATAATATTTAGTTAAATGTGCTTTATTGCCATTCTAAAAATTATTAATCAATCGGTTCAGAAGAAAAAAATTATAGTCAAAAATATAACTAATTTTATGACTCATTAAGTGTTCCTTAGTCACATTTCAGAAATACTTTTTTATATTGTATAAGTTTGTGATTGTATGTATTTACTTCACACCTATTTACGGTGGAGGGTATTAAAGATTCGGCGTTGCCAAATTTAGCATTTCTACTTGTTTTTATTAATATTTTTGCATTCATGACATTTTGTTAAAAATAATTTATTTGCAAAATAGTTTTTTTTTTTGTTTGTAGTTTTGCTATTTTTGTAATGTAAATAAATGAAAATAAAAAAAAAATTGAGAGAAAAAATTGTTTAAAGAAAATATGAATATTATAATTGAAATTAAAAGTAAAAGTTCTGATTTATTAAGATAAATTTTAAATGAAAATATAAGAAAAAAAGAAATATTTGTTTTTTTGTTTTCTAATTATATAAAATTTATAAGATTTTTCTCGAAAGTAAATCTCAAGGATACAATTTCCAAATTTAATTTAAAAAATTATATTTTTATCCTTTGAAGCCGTTAAGATTAATTTTAGAAAGTAAATGAAGATTGTTATCTAAACAAATATCAATTTTTTTAGGAAAACTCAAATAATTTTAATGTTTTCAATTAAAATTAATTAAATTCAGAGTTGTTTGTTTACTGTAATGTAGGCAGAACATTTACAAGAAACCATAAAATAGTCTTGATATACCCGCTAAACGAAAATATATTCATTTTTAAGAGTTTTAAAAATTACAACTTCCTGTTTATTTTTTTGAATTAATTACACACAACTTTAAGGGAGCATACAAATACACGCATAAACTGTTCTAGAGTCTTGACCATAAACTCAGCTATGAACTGTTTTATAGTATCGTTTATTAACTCTACTATACTCTAGACTACAAAGTGTTCTGTGAACTCATCTATGGTAAAATTGTCTTTAGTCTTGACCGTAAACTGTTTAGTAGTCTCAGCTATAAATTGTACTATAATCTTGACTTTTAAAATTTCTATAGGCTGAGTTATAAACTGGACTATAATTTCGACTAGAAACTCAAACTCTATAGTCACGAATAGTCTTTTATAATCTCCACTGTTGTTTCGATTTTAAACTGTTGTATTGATACAACTATAATCTCTCTTATTATTTCGAATATAAACTTTTCTATAGTCTCTACGACAAACTGTTTTGTAGTGTTTTATAAAAACTGTTCCGATAATCGTTTTTTAAGTCTAAAACTTAAAAACTGTAGTATGGACTTAAACTGTTGTATAGTATCTACGATTAGTCTAAAACTTGTTCTGTAGACTTGCCTTTAAACGGTTCTATTAACTCGACTATAATTTGTGTTGTAGTCTTGACTATAAACTGATCTAAAATCTAAAAATGCAGTTTACAAAATTATCTGATGAGTTACTTTTTTTATTAAATTTATATTAAATTAATTTGCCCTATAAATATTCCCAACTTCCTGTTATTTCTAACTGTTCAATGTCAATGTCAGATTAAAAATTTTCATATGAAATTAATAAAATAAAAATTTATTTAAGTAAACTGACAGCAATTCAGGCGCCCACTTAAAAAATACAAAAAAGAATAATCGAATAACCTTAACGACGTCATTTTTGCAATAAAACACACAACTGCAATCATTCATGAAATATTAACAACAAAAATAACAAAAACTACAAAAAAAAATAAATGAATAAATCTAAATAACGTAAATATTTCTGATTTCGTCCTACACACACACCCTTTTTTATTTTTTCTTAATTAAAAGTACAAATCAACATTTAAACAAACAAACAAATAAACATTCATTTTTTTCAATTTTATACATTTCGAAATTTTTAATGAATGAAAATCTGTTTTTCCTTTCTCTTTGTTTCCATATGAACAACACAAAAAGAAAAAGAAATAAACTACATTTTCTCGTACTACAAAAAATTTCTACGTTATGAAAATAAAAACAGAAAACATGAAATTTAATGACGTTTTTTTCCATTTTAAAAAATTTTGTGTTAAGAATTTTAACGCATTCAAGAAAAAGAAAAAAATTTTCAAACCCCCATTTCTATATAAACGCAATGGTCGCACAGTGTTTCGTTTCCATAATAAAATAGGGTATTTACTCCAGAGTTATGAAAAGTTCCACACAGCTATGTATTTAAATAATAAGGACAAATTTTGAAGAAAATCGGTTCAAGGATTCAGATACCTCCCATATATCCTGAAGTTAAAAGTACATTAAATCAAAAGATAATTAATATAATATAAATAGTAAAGTTAAAAATTATTACGTTTATAAAAAATCGTTTTCCTCAAACTTAATAGAAAACTGGTCGCTGTTCTTTTTTGATTATTAATATTTAAATTTGTATAATTAATTTAGGCTAAAAAATTAAAAAATAAAAACACAGGTTTGGTTTTTTTTCCATTTCAAATATTCGATATTTGTTGACTTTGTTGTAGAAATTGTAGAAAAAGTTTACGTTTATAAATTTTTATCTTCAATTTAATAAAAAACTGGCAGCTGTTCACTTCTGATTATAAATCTAAATTTATGTATTTATTAAACCAAAAAAGTACACGTGTTGCAATTTTCCCATGTTGAAAATTTGGTATTTTGTTAGATTTGTGGAGAATATATAATAAATTCGTTTTTCTCAAATTTAACGAAAAACTGACAGCTTTTCTCTTTTAATGTTTAATCTCAAAATGTAGGGTGGATCAGATTAGGAAGAGAAGTAACTCTAATGCAAAATATTAATTATCGAATATATAAATAAATTCTACAGCGAGAATATTGAAATTGTACCGGGTAAAAGGTAGTTTTTCAAATATAATATGTTTTTAACGCCCTCTGTAGAAGCTCATCACAATTCAAAAGTTTTTTGGACTAAAAGTTTTGAATATTGATGTTATCAACTAACATTAACCAAATTCCAGCTCATTCTGATTATTTTAGTAATTTTGTCTATGAAATGAATCACTGTGGACCGGACTGTGGGAATATTGTTCTATGGAGGCTACTTGCTGATTTTCAATATCAAAACAAAGAAGAAAAAAATAAATAATAAAAATAATAATAAATTTGGTCATGACCACCAAAAAAATAATGTAAACAAATCGTTAAAAAAAGCGCAAAAATTTGATTATAATGAATTGATCAATGTAAAATATTTAAAATAAACAAAATTTTGCAATTAATTTTTTAAATAAAAAAATTTAATATTTTCACACGCCTTTAAAGTCGTGGAATGTTTTCTTGATTAAAATACAGTACTCCCTCAAAGGAAAGGGTAACACTTAAAATAGATTTATTTTATTTTCATCTGAAGGACTATTCAGTGATAATCATAAGACTTTTAATAATTTTTAATTGAAACAATAGAATTTAAAGTTTGATAACAAACATGAAAAATTGTTTATTATTGTTTAAAATTATAATTTAAAAAAATTAAATTTATCTCAAATAAAATATCTTTCCACGATTGGATAAAACATAAAATGTTTAGCCCTCATTTGAGTATTTAATAGTTCGATATGCTTTAAATCTAGTATTTACGTGAATTCTTCGTTTAGTACATCTTTTTCTTTCTTATTTCTTTTTTACTTATACCATTTCTATAGTCCGTAATTCCCCATATTTTTTTAAAACACTACATACTGAATTAATTGTTAATTAAGCGATTTCGCTAACTTAGAACGGGACCAAGTTAGGATTTTCGCCCTCTGTAGAAGCTCATCACAATTCAAAAGTTTTTTGGACTAAAAGTTTTGAATATTGATGTTATCAACTAACATTAACCAAATTCCAGCTCATTCTGATTATTTTAGTAATTTTGTCTATGAAATGAATCACTGTGGACCGGACTGTGGGAATATTGTTCTATGGAGGCTACTTGCTGATTTTCAATATCAAAACAAAGAAGAAAAAAATAAATAATAAAAATAATAATAAATTTGGTCATGACCACCAAAAAAATAATGTAAACAAATCGTTAAAAAAAGCGCAAAAATGTGATTATAATGAATTGATCAATGTAAAATATTTAAATAAACAAAATTTTGCAATTAATTTTTTTAAATAAAAAAATTTAATATTTTCACACGCCTTTAAAGTCGTGGAATGTTTTCTTGATTAAAATACAGTACTCCCTCAAAGGAAAGGGTAACACTAAAAATAGATTTATTTTATTTTCATCTGAAGGACTATTCAGTGATAATCATAAGACTTTTAATAATTTTTAATTGAAACAATAGAATTTAAAGTTTGATAACAAACATGAAAAATTGTTTATTATTGTTTAAAATTATAATTTAAAAAAATTAAATTTATCTCAAATAAAATATCTTTCCACGATTGGATAAAACATAAAATGTTTAGCCCTCATTTGAGTATTTAATAGTTCGATATGCTTTAAATCTAGTATTTACGTGAATTCTTCGTTTAGTACATCTTTTTCTTTCTTATTTCTTTTTTACTTATACCATTTCTATAGTCCGTAATTCCCCATATTTTTTTAAAACACTACATACTGAATTAATTGTTAATTAAGCGATTTCGCTAACTTAGAACGGGACCAAGTTGGATTTTCATTAAATTTGTGTAGAATCGCGTGTATTTTTCTTTAAACCTCAACAGAATCAAATGAAATTTGTTTGTGCATCTGTGCTGAATAAAATACTTCAAAAGTTTTCTACTGCTGCCACCAGAGGCGCTGTTTTTCAAAGTACAGTGTTTAAAAAAGTACAGTGTTAAACAACTTTATAGTGTTTTATTCCAGTTAATTTTGAAAAAAAGAACTCTCCAACACGTGTAATTTTAAAATTTCATTAATGACGTCATTAATGAAATTTTTAAAATTGTTTGATTCAATTTTACAGAAAAACACTTAAAATAAGTTAAATTAAAATTTCATAGAATTTTCTTCTCTCGAAAAAAAAGATTAAAGTTCAAGAGTCTATTTTTCAAAATTTAAAAAAATTGCGTTTAAAAAGGATTTTCAAAAATTTATTATTTTTTTTAATATTTTCCTTTTTATAATATAATAAAAAATTTGTTAGTTTTTTATTTGTTTTGTTTTTGTTTCTGATTTTTTTAGAAACTTAACAAGAAGAAGAATTTAATTGAATATATATTTGATATCAAAAACAGACAGGGGCTGTTATGACCACCAGCATTAAAAGAAGTAATTGAAATTAGGATACGGAAAGATTTAACATTTCGTATTAAAATTATTCTAAAAAAACTTAACGTTTGGAATAATTCACTCAAATAAAAACAAAAAAGAAAACGAAAAAGAATATTATTTTCCAACTAAACTTAAAAAATCCAAATTGACTTTAAAATATTTAATGTGAATTATTCTTTATACCCTACAGCACCATAGACGGTATTGGATTTATAACTTCTTTAAGTATACTGTTCGACACAGAATTTTCGAGTCGATTTAAATTGTTCTTTAGTCTCGACTATTAATTTTTCTATAGTCTCAACTGTGAACTGTTCTTAAATATCGACTATGAACTGTTCTAAAGTCTCGACTATAAACTGTTCTATAGTTTCCACTATAAACTGTTTTAAAATTTTGACTATAAACTGTTCTAAAGTCTCGACGACAGCATTTCCTTAGACTTGATTAACATTTCCAATATAAGATATTGACAGACTTGACTATGCACTGTTTCTATAATGTTGACTATAAACTGTTCTATAATCTCGACCATAAACTGTTTTATAATCTCGACAATAAGTCTCTCTCTAATCTCGACTCTTAAACTGGATATAGAAATCCCTAAAATAATCTGAAAGAAAAACTCATGAACTTTTGGTTCAACAGATAAATTGAGTTGGATTAATTAGGATCCCAAAAATATATGTACGGTATTTTATTTATTCATTTATTTATTTATTTATTTATTTATTTATTTATTTATTTATTTAATTATTTTAAATAAATTTTAGTAATGTTAATATATTTCAAATATAAACACATAAACAAATTAAATAAAAGATTTATAATGACAGAAAGTTATAAAATTTTATTATAAATATTTTTTATGGTATAAATTTAACAAATTAATATTAATCATACGTCACATGGTACATAATATAAGAAAATTTTGTATATCTTAAAATATATTAGGAGATATAAAGATATAGATACTTTTTTATAAATACCTAAAGAATGTAACCATATTTAATTCATCATCAAAACAGTCCTTATAATAGAATCATAAGAATTCTTATTCAAATTGACACGTATTCACAAATCGAAGTTGGAATATGTTTTTAGACACTTTAGCACAGTAAAAAAAAAATCGTCTTAATAAATTCAAAATTTAGTTATGATCAAATCGAATCTTTTTTCTTTCATGAATGAAGAATAAAAATCAAGATCATTTGAAAATAAAGATTTTGCTCCGAATTTTTTCATACTCTGATTGTGACAAATTTTTGGCAAAAAAAAACTATTTCTTTTAATCTTAAAATAACTTAAATATTCTTTTGAATAATTTGGAAGAAAAAACACTTCAAATACCTTCTTTATCCATCCGAATCATACCTTGACATTGTCTTGTTATTTTGTACAAAAAATTTATTTTAAGAAGAATTTAAGTTACTTTTACATCCACTTAAGTGGTTTTTGCATTTAAATTATGTCATAAAATAATAATAACAATAATTCTGTATTGCTAAATAATAATAACTTTAATGATGATTTCATCTAAAATAAAATATCTTTATTTCATTGCTGTTGTTGTTGGTGTAACTTATTTGTTATAGAAAATATTTGTGACAACAATTGACATACATTTTCATCTTTTATGGTTTTTAAAAGTAGATTATCATCATTAATTTGATTATCATCATCATTATTATTATTGTAATCATAATTTGTTTCCTCTTTTTAATTAATTAGTAAATGTAATTTGTTGATAAAAGTGCAAAATAATTATTTTATTTATATTTGTGGCATAAATTTAATTAAAAATAACAACAACAACAATTAATAAATTAATTTTGATTAAAAATTAATTGAATATAAAACTGAGCGACAGACAGTTGGAATTATTCATAGAGATAAAAAGAAAGATTTATGGAAATTTAATTTTATATAAAAAAATTGAATTTTGTAAAAAATAGAAATTGAGAAAAAAGTAGATAAAAGATACAAACAAAATAAATTAAGGATAAAATAGGAAAATGTTGCAGAAGTGAAGTTCAAATATTTCTTAGATACGAAGAGATTAAAGTTTAATTAAATTTAGTTTTTAGGCGAAAACATTTTGAGGAAAATATATATTATTTTGAAGTGAAAGACTACTTTTGCGGTTAAAAACTTCTTTTGCAGGACGAAAGACTTTAATTAATGTAATAAAGTGATTTCTGCCAAACCATACTTTTTTAATTATTTAAAACAAGAGTATAATTGGCGGTCAAGCCCGACTTAATATATTTTCGTGATAAAAGAATTATATCATTTAGGGCTATTTTCGGTTATGAGGTTTAAAACTGAGATCTCTAGAAACTGGAGGAACAATCTTTTCAAAATTTTGCTTAGTACCTACTAATTGTATAAATATCATAACAAATTTAACGTTTTTCTATGATTTATGCACTTTAAAGTGAAAAAGTTATTTTAGAGGAAAAAAAATTTTTCAAATTAATAACTTCTTGTATTGAGATGAAAAACAAGCCTAATGCTTTTGAGGTTAGAAAACAAGTTTGAAGTTGAAATTAAAAACTCGTTTGAAATAAAAATCAATTTAAAAATGAAAAACCAAGTTTTAGGTTTTGTTGTTTTGAGGCGAAATAAATTGTTTTGTAGTAAAACACTCAAATACTGATTTTGAGTTAAAAAGCAGATTAAAAAAACTTACATTTGAGGTGAAGAAATTTCAAACAAAATATTTTATGGTGAAAAATTTGTTTAAAATTTATTTGGTTTTGAGGTGAAAATTTGATTTCGAGGTGAAATAAATGATTATTAAATGGAAACTTAGTTTTCTTAAGAAAAAGGTTTGATTTAAAGAGTTTTATGGCGAAAAGTATTTTTTTTTTAACAAAGAAGGTGAAAAGATTATTTGATGGTGAGAATTAGTTACAAAATGCTTTGGTAAAAAAGTTGTGATGGCGAAAATTTTAGGATAAAAAATTGTTTTTAATATTGAAAAACTTTTTTCGGTAAAAAGCCAAAAAGAACAAAAAATACGAAAAAGAATTTAATGGTGAAGTCCCAAATAAATTAGCTTAACGATGACACAATTTAAAAAAAAATCGTATATTTTATTGTAAATGTTGTGATTAAAATCGGCATAAAAATTGGAATTTTACGCATTTTCAAATATTTGCATGAAAACTCATTTCAAGGTGAAAAATTTAGTTTTTAGGTAGGAAACAGATTTTATACCGTTGATAATAATGATTCAGTAGTGAAAATAAAAAAATTCTTTCTCATAATTAATTTGTTCCCAATTTTCTGTATTAAAAATCCAAAAAATATTCAAATAATATTATTTTTCCTCAATAAACCCCAACAATTTATTACTCTTTAAAAGATCATAAAAAATCCCTGTTTGACGTTGAAACTAAATAATAACAATAATGTGGATTAATTAATATCAATCACATGCCTCATTGGCGACAACATTAAAATTAAAGAAAATAAATAAAAAAGAAATATTTGTTCAAAATCTTTTAACATCTTCCTCTTCTTTTTAATTATCATCACCTAACAACAACCTGATCACAAAAAGATCGAAAAATATTTTTAGATTTTTTAACAAAAAAAAAAATAAAAAATATTTATAAGAAAATTCTTCTCTTATGACTTGACATTCTAAATCAATGCTGCCAGATGTTCGTCAGCTAAAACATCGATCTCTATAAATATGGTAGAATATACATTAAATTGTGCTAAATCTCAATATCGGTTTATAACCCTTTTTTGCAAATGGCACAATAAAGCTAATTTTAAACATACAGATGGACATAACTAAATCGACATAGATTTTGATTTGATGCAAGAAAATATTTGCCATGACAAAGTTTTTGGGGACTCCGAGCTTAAAATTGGGCACATGAGACAAAATATTTCTGGCAACACTGCTCTGAACACATATTGGAATTTAAAAAAAATAAAATTGAGAAAATTAAAATATTAAAAAAAATTTTGGTGAAAATATTTGAAAACAATTGACGCCATAAAATTGTTGTTGTTTAACATTTGAAATATTTATTTCAAAAATAAAGACAGACACATTAATCATAAATATTGAATGAATGTTGGAAATATGCACTGAAATAAATTAAAAATTTTAAATTATTTACTTTCTAAACCAAATTTACTTTCTAAACCAAATGAATATTTTCATTTTCTATTTGAAAATGAAATGAGAAAATTGGAAAAGAGAGAGAGAGAGACAGAGAAGTGAAAGTAGAAAAGTTCATTAACAGAAATTATGGCCTCGAGCTTGAAAATTATTCTTGTTATTTTGGACATTAAAATCGTTAATATTGATGGGAGGAAATACCCTACACGGGTCATACACTAAAGGGGTATTACTCAATTTAATTTTTAATAAAGTCATTTTAACAAAATTGCATAGCGCAAACCGTTTTTTAAGGAGTTGAAACATTTTTTCTTCTTTTTGAGAAAAACTAGCTTAATGGTGAAATATTGCTTTGAGGTGAATATTTCGTTTTGTGAGTTTGGTGTTGTATTTAAAAAAATTTTTTGTGGTGAGAAAAAAATGTTGGCAACAAATTTTGCAATGAAAGGTAGTGGAGAAAAGTAGATTTTGAATTGAAATTAGTTTTATGAAAAAAATTTTGTGGAGAAAATAATTATTTGTGGTGAGAAATAGATTTTATAGGACCCAAAAAATTTCGGATTTGTGGTGAAAAATTTTCGAATGATAAAAAATTGGTTTTGAGGTAAAAAAAAACCAAAATTATGTTTACTGATTTTTTTCTTTGGCTGAAAACTGATTCTATAGTCATTTAGATTTATGGTGTTGAAATGTTCCCTGTGGTGATAAATTAGTTTTAATGTAAAAAAACATTTTTGGTGAAAAAATTTAAGGTTGGACTTTCTGATTTTGAATTCTTGAGATGAAAAAAATTTTTTAATATTTTTGTTAAAATGAATTTTTTTAAAAACAATTTGGTTTAATGATTGAAAAATATTTTGAGGTGAAAAAAAGTTTTTAATGAAAATTGAAATTTATTTTGTAACAAAAACCAAATATTTTTTTTTTTTTTGGTTTTTTTTTTTTTTTTTTTTTTTTGAGAGGTGAAAAACAGTTTTGTGGAGAAAGTTTTATGGAAAAAATATGAAAATTTTTAAAACAAAAGTAATATATTTTAAGACCAGAAAACATTTGATTATAAGTTTTTTGATTAATTCTATAGTGGTGAAAAACTTGTATGCCTTAAAACAGTTTCTCCTATTTCCACATTGAAAATCTAAAATTGTGGCAGAAATGCACATTTCTTGAAAATCCAAGAATTTAAAATGAAATCCCCAAAATTCATCAGCTTAACGAAGACCCATTTTCTCTAAACATATTTTCATCTTATATTTTACGTGAAATCTAAAGACAACAAGAAGATGGATTTCGTAAATAAAACAAACATTAATTTAAAACAATAAGATTCCTTACACACATATGCACACACACACACATATTAGAAGTATCTCTCAGATATGCCAAAACTACTTATATGTATTATGCATATAACAGTTAACACATACACATGTGTTCGTTTACCTTGTTTACCAGTAAACACACATACAGCCACTATAATAATAATGATTATATGTAAATGTATAAATGTATGTGTGTTTGTGATTATATGAAATATTTACATACCTTAAAGAATTATTTGCCGACAAATATACTCTGATTTTGCTAACAAATATTTTTCATTTGTGTATGGAACTTAAGTTTAGTTTTCCTAACAGATTCTGATGTTGTTGTTATTTTTGTTGTTGTTTCTGAATTTCATTGTTGGAAGGAATATTTTAATTTAAAACATTCCATTTATGAAATTTTACACAAAATTCATTCATTGTATTAAATGTTCATGTACTTAAGTAAGTGTATATGTATGCGTGTGAATGTTTCTGTGTGTGTTTGTTTAGTGTGTGTGTTAATATCTGCAAATCTGATGCAATAAATATTGTAGGTTATATCTTTTCTTTTGTTGGCTTAATGCCAAAATAATCTGAATAAAATTATTTGCTGTTAAACTCAACAATTCTAAGTTTCATGTAAACGAGAATTTAGTGATTCAATTTTTCTGTCACGGGGTAAGAACTTTACCCAGTAGTTTTAGGGATAAAAGGATTTTAACACCAATTGGTTTTATATACGCGCTATTGTGATGGATTGAATACAAGTCGAGCATTCCGTATAACGGCAAAAATTGCTCTAAATTAAGTGGTTTCACCTCCCAAGATAGATGCGGATTTTAATGATTCTATTTCTTTTTCGTGGGGACAGTATTTTAACCAGTGATTTTAGGGGTAAAGGCTTTAACACTAATAAGTTTTGTATAAGTCGGGCGTCCAGGATTCGTATCTTGGTGGAGTACAGAATGACACAGATCCATCTTTTTCGAATTCTAAGTGGTTTCAGCATTTCCAATAAAATCCATCCATGAAGATTAACAGGTGGTGTCTATAATCAAACTGAGAAAAAGGTGAAATCTCAACGATTTTGCTAATCGTCCACCACTGAATCACAAACAAGGAGGACATTATTTCTCGACTACAACATATAACAGCCAACATATGACAATAGATCAAACAGCTTCTCACACAGAAACCATTGAATCAATCCGTACACACAGAAAAAAATCAATTAAAATTAATTTATATTGTAATAATTTATTTTTTTTCAGTTGTGATTGTATGATCCTTCATAGATAAAAATGTTAATTTAACATTGTTTCACAGTAAATACAGTGCTTCAGAATATTTTGAAATTTTACTGCTTAAAAGTAGTTTTAATTTATTTAATACCGCAAAATTCAATCTCAATTCAACTATGTTCAACGTTGATTTTGCTTCATGTTTTTTTTTCTATGTGATAAGAAATTGAGATTCTTTGATAAAAACTATATGTTTTTTAGTGGAATGAAATGGAAGAAATTATATATTGTTATCAGAAAGACAACTTAATTTTAAAACGATCAAAGTTTTCCTGGAAAACTTTTGAAAATTTTCTAAACATTTTAACCTTTAAATTTAAATTTTCTATACTAAAATTTTATAATTTGTAGCAAATCAATTTTCCTGACAACAACTTTTTTTGCTGAAAAACTTATTAATTTTTTCGTAAATGATGTTTTGTTCATTCATTCGTTTGTTTGTATTTTTTTAATCCAAAATATTCGAGTGCATATTTTATGAGTTTAGAAAAATTTCGGCCATAAATTGTTATTTTTTATTTTATATTTTTTACTTTTGGAGTAAAGAATTGAAAACATAAATATTTGCACAATAAAAAATAAAAAAATGGAAAATAAAAAATATATATTAAGTCCTTTTTTTACAACACTCAATTTATTTTCAACAAGTCCACACTAATTGGAAATAAATATTTTATATCAATAAACAAAGAGTTTTATTTTTAATTTAGTTAAAATTTGTTTGATAAATGGAGGGAAAAAGACTAAACCAAAAAAAAGTGTAAGGAAAAATTCAGACAAAAAGTGAAGTGAAATTATTTTTAAATATTTCAAAATTGATAAAAAAGAAAAATGAAAATTTCACTTCGAAATGTGTTTCATGTAGATTTTAAATTATTTTTCTACTAACAAATTTTGATGGATATACTTCCTTGTTATATAATGAAATATTAATAGGACCTATTTAAATTACAAATTTTTATAGAAAGTAAAAAATGTTAAGTATTTCAGTTTTAAATTAATCTTCCGTTTTAAATTACTTGCGGCCATATTTTTTCAAAATTCTCCGGAATAATTAATTCTGAAGCGGATCTAATTCAATTTAAAATGTACCTCTGTACGAAGTCACACAAGCATATTCTTAAACGTTTCCAGTTCTTCTGGTTATCAAAAAATATTTAAAACAAAATTTAATTCACCACGAAACTATTAAATTTGTTTAAATTGAATTAATTTAATTTATGATAATTTTATACAAAAGTCATGAAATAAATGTATAACAATAACAAAAGCTAATCAAATTAATATCTAGTTAAATCTATATCCAAGCATCCACCCAAAAATATGCTACAATAAACCAAATTTGTCGTTAAGTAAAAGTATGCTACAAAATAACAAAAAAAGTCCAAACAAGTTTTTAGCCAATTTCGAAAACAAAATCCCTGAGATTATTTTTTTCTATTTCATTTAAAATAAACTAATATTTGTAAAAAATATACCATTAGTCCGACTCTCTATTATAATAACCTCTCAAAAGTTTAAATAAATAGAAAAATATAAAAACAACAACAACAACACATTTAGCTTGTTTAAACTTTAGGCATCATTAAGTTAAAATGTATGTTTGTGAGAGAAGGGAAGAGAAATAAATAAATATAAATTCTTTATATTTACAATTTTAAATTTCATTACTCTTCTGCTCTTCAATTACTTGAACTTTAGACCACTTAGAGTTATTGGCCAGACCAGACCATAATGTTAACCAAAATGCAGAAAAATTGAAAAAATATAAAAGTAAATTAAATTATGTTTATTTACAATTTGAGGCCACTTTTAAATTAAACTGTTTAGACAAACAAGAACAACTGGAGAAAGAAAATAGAAGAGGAAAAATTATTTGCTGCCTAGAAATAGGCAATAGATTTTGTTTTTGACCTTTATGTTAATAATTTTTTTTTCGTGTAATTGAATGGAAATAAACATTTTATATATTTTTTCCTTTTAGAAGGAAAAGTCAGAAGGAATTAAAAAAGAGAACTTTTGAAAAACATTAAGTATATTTTTAGGAGCAGAAATGTTTAAAGGCAGCAGTTTTGTGTAGGCAGCTTTAGGAGATTATTGTTGTGATAAGACAATATAATAATTGATAATTGAATATAAGGAGTGTGATCGTAAAAGTCTTAACACTTTTGAACACCTTTTATGTGCTTTTCAATTCTATTTCAACAAGATCCGCATATAGCTTGCCAAACAAGAACTTTATTTGGAAAATTTTACTGCTTTTGGGTCCTAAATATTTTCTTTAACATTCCATTGAGCATCAGCAACATAAAATTTTTATCAGGAAGTTGCGAAAAATCTTCCAGTACATGCCTTTCATCATCCATTTTGTAGCAAGAATATCTGTTTTTGGCCTGGATTCCAGTCAACAATTTTTAGAGCCTTGTATGTCCTTAAACCAGTATTAGCTTTAAATTTACGTACAAAATAGTGCGAGCGCTGGGTTAAACTGGCTGCGTGTTGGGAGTTCTATTTTGGCTTAAGAAACATCATGTGGAGCATTCTTTCTACCTGAGCCAGTAGAAAGTACGCACTCTTTTTAGTCGGATTTGTTTGATGTTGAACATGTTTTATTAAGACAACTTGATCATAAAAACAAATTAAATAATACATGATTTAAAAGTTTTAATGAAAAACATGTGTTAAGAATTTTTTGTTCTCACTCCATAGTTGAAGTATAATTTTAGGTAAAGCTTTTGTAAATAAATATCTAATTTCCCTTAACATAATTTACAGGGATTATTCAGTTGAAAGGACTTTATAAAAAAGAAATTAAAATAAAAATATAAATTTTTGACATGGAAAAGTTTAATTCAAAATATTTGAACTTTGTTTAAAAATTCCCTAAAGCATTGCATAATCTTAGGCCTTCGTATTTAATATAAAGCAAAGCCTAATTTTAAATTGTTACAGAATTTCAGTATTTAAATTCCTTTTCTGACAAGTTTAAGTAATTTTTTTTCTAAATACAAATAAATTTTAACTAAAATATTTAAATAAAACAAAAACTTTTGTCCAAATAGTTTTATAAAAAAATATCAGAAAAACATATACAAAATATCAAATTAACAACAAAAAAACTTGACGTCAAACTTTAATTTCGTTAGTTTTTTTGCACTAAATTCCAATTTTTTGTATATTTTTATTTTAGTTTCGAATTAAAAAAAAGAGAAAATATTTGCTTAAAAACACATCACTAACGAATAAAAACAATGTTATAGACTAAATACCATAAAAGTGTTAAAAATAAAATTTCAAATAAAATACAAAACCAAATAATGAAAATAAAGCAAAAATATAAAATAAAATCAAATGAAACGGAAATGAAAAAAAACATCAAAACAAGGACAAGTAGGAATGGTATAATCGGCTATCTCGAATCTTCAGTACCCTACAACACAAATGCGTGTGATGTAAATATATTATGTATTGTACATATACACTCACAGAGGTAAAGAATTTAATAAAGTTTTCTTTAATTATAAGAGTCATAAAATTAGTATATTTTCGGCTAAAATTTTTCTACTAAACCGATTTTGGTATTTTTTGGAATGGTAATAAAGTACATATCTCTTAATATTACGGCCAAACTTTATTCTAATTTATAATTGACAATTTTACGAAAGTTTTTCGCTGATCTCAAAGTTTACCTCAGATATCGGTCTTTGTCTTTGAATATACTGAACCGATTTTTCTGATATTAAATCGGAAACTTAACAGGACTTTAAAAAAAACTCAGGTTATATTTTATTTAGCCCTTTAGTCTTGTGAACGAGCCAACAACAGACAGACATAGCTTAATCGACTCAGATTTTGATGTGATGCAAAAATATAAAAAACAACAAAAATAAAAAATATTCATTATTGAAAAAATTCATTGATTGTTAAAAAAAAAATTTACAAATTGTTAGAAAATTACTCACACATAAACATAATACTTACACATCTACACACACATACACAATACGATACAATGAAGTCAAACAAATTTATAAAAAAATATTTTTCAATTAATTGACATCAAATGTTTTTTATTTATTTATATTAAACTGAAGAGAGTGAGAGAGAAAGATCAAAGAGAGAGCGGAGGAGAGATCAAAAATAATTTAAAAATTTCTTTCATATTACCATTTCAAATAAAATTTGATGATTTTGATGAAAGACATCATCATATTGATGAAGTTTATAAAACGCAATAGAGCGAAGAAAACAAATTCCTTTATCGTCGCGCCATCCATTTTTCATCATTATTTATTTTAATATAGAAAAATTTATTTTGATATCTAAAGCAAAATATAAATAATATTTTCATGAAAGGAATGAATATAAAGAAAAAATTAGAAACAATAACAAAAACCAGAAAAAAATAACAAAATTCTTAATTACACCCACGTAATTTGAAATTTTATTAATACAGACAGAGGCGTATGGAAACTGAGTTATGATGATAAATAGATCAGAACAGAAGCAAAAATAAGAGTGAATTCGAAACACAAATATTATTAGAATTTTTTCCTTGATCAAGTTAATTTTATAAAACATGTCAGTCAGTTATTATGTTTAATGTCAAACAAATGAATATATATTTCGTAAATCTGATTAAAGAGAAACCAGAAAACAGTGCGTAGTAAAATTATTGAACCTGTCCATAAACATGGTCCAACCAAAAAGATAATCAATCAATCAAAGGTTTGCAGTCAAACTATACCAATGTTATTAAACAATACCGAGGGAACTCGCCGTTGATAAAATAAACCTGATCCAAGAAGAAATAATAGTCGTCCACATTATGTTTTAAAGCCAAAAAATAGAAAGCAGTCCGGTTAGTCCAGCTGGTGCGAAAAGTCAAAAACAAAGCTTTTCGAGGGTCAAAAATTATATGTTGCTGATGCTCGAGGGAATGTTAAAGAAAAAAATGTGTCCAGGAACTGTAAATATTTTCCAAAAAATTCAAGGAATGTCAAGCAATATACAGTTGTGGCAAATGAATCCAACCACTTTTTAAAACGGACTCTATAAATACTGAATTTACATCAAGGAATTTTTACAAGAAAGGTGCTTCCATACAAAGGACTTCATAATGTGACAATTTATTTTTGGACTGGCTTGGAATTCTGTCACTATGGTAAACAAGCCCTTGAGTGGTACAAAAATAATAATGTGGTATTTGTGCCAAGAAAGGCCATTCTGCCCGGAGCTAAGACGAGTGGATAGATATTGGGCTCTTGAAGAGCATAAAAAGTTGTCCAAAAGTGTGGTAGATTTTAAGAGGAGATGGACTACCTGAATAGTTTAAAATTTAAAATTTTAATAAAATGTAAAATTTTATTAAAAGAATCAAATTTTATTCGAAATTCCTAATTTCTTGGAAATTTAAAATTTTGTAAAACTCTTAAGTTTTACTAAAAATTTGAAATTTTATAAAGAAAAAAATAATTTTACTAAAAGTTGTTACTTAAAATTTTAATGAAACTTTAAAATTTAAAATTTTATTAAAAAATTCAATTTTTAATTTTGGATTTTTTTATAATTTGAAATTTTACTAAAATTTTCAAATTTTATTTAAAATGTCAAAAAATAAAATGTTTGTATAATAACATTTTTTAACTTAAAATTTTAATTCTAAAAAAAGGTTTGAATTTTCAATTAAAAGTTTCGTTATAAATATGATTCTTATAAAAAATAACTCGTTTACTAAAAAATTAAAAGTTTCATTAAAAAATTTAATTTTTAATTTATAAATGAAAAGAAGAATCTAATTTTTAAAATTTTTTTTCTCAAAAATTATATTTTAGAAAATTTCTTATGAAAAAAGTATATTTTTTATGACTAGAAAATTAATAATAATTTTAGTTAAGTAGAAATTGAATTTATATTAAAGGAAGCGTAGGTGGGTAATAAATTCAACGCGGAAATTCAGCTTGTCAAACATTATCTGCTTTTAAGAGTTTAAAGAAAACCGTTAAAAATTTAGTATATATCGTAGTTAGAGATCGAAGTTTTTAGATAGACATTAAATAGTTTTTTCAATGATGTACATTTACAATTCTACGTTTTCTTTGTTTTAATTTTAAATATGTTAATAATATATTCTCTTTAATTTCCTTTAAATTCAATTAAACTTTAATTATATTTTCAATTCAAATAACAACAAAATCTATTGCCTGCACTTAGTTAACTAATAACAATAACAACAACAAGAAAATCTACAACAATTAAATATATTAAATTTCTTGCTATTCTTCCTCAAGAATCAGTTTATTATATACACTTTTACACATACATACATACATACATACATACATACATACATACATACATACATACATACATAGATAAATATAAAACCATAAAATGATTAATAAACTCCCTGAAGCTTTAAGCCTCAGTAGACATTTAACACCAATTTAAAAATGAAAAGTAGAAGAAGAATACAACAGCAACAACAACAACAGCTAAATATTATTTTCATAAACAGCTACAGGTGTAATAGAATCTCGCACGATCTCTCTTCCTTCCTTTCCCCTTTTAAATGAAAATATGAAATGAAATATAAATTAAAGTCGGGGTAGAAATAAATGATTCAGAAAACGAAAGAGGTGGGAAACTTGACTTTTTAAATAATGAAAATATTAATTTTATTTTACTACATTAAAGGGAAAAAGATAGGGAAATGGTGTAAAGTTTATAAGTGTAATGAATGAAACAATTAAACAACAAGTTCATTTACAAAATACATACACACATATAAAAATACAACACATACACATATACCATCTATGAAACCACACAGCTGTAATACAAAATTACACCAGATATAAAAGATAGAGTCGAGTCTTTATTTTGAGGGGACAGAAGTTTAAAGTAATGAAAACAGCTTGAGAAAGAAAGGAACGGAAATAATTAAGGAGGGAAATCATTTTTACGATTCTACACAATTATTGAAATAAAGAAATTTTGAATCAAAATAATTTTTGAGATCTGGATTGGAAAAATTCTCAACACACATTTTTCATTCAAACTTTTAACCTTTTTTATAAAGTTTCCTTTGTAAAATATGTCAGTTATACCCCAGTCAATCTGATTAAAATGAGTTACCAGGTCGTATTAAATTATTGAATATTTTCAAAACCCTACAAAAGTTGGCAAATGTCTGCCGTCAAACATTTTCTAAAGTTATCGAACAGTACTGGGAAACCTGCCCGTTGGTAGAAAATCTAATTCAGGTAGAAGAAATAGTTTAAGAAATAGTTTAATAGAAGAAATGTTTCTAAAGCAAAAACAATAGAAAGTTTTTTTCAGAAGAGCTCCCAACTTATCAACCGGTAGTTCTCGGACTATTTGGTACGAATAATGGAAGCCAATGCAGGTTTACAAACATGCAAGGCTTCTAAAGTTCCTGACAGAAATGCTTCTAAAAATTTAGAGACTAAAACAGAGCACGGAAATTGATGTCATGTTTTAAACAAAAAATATTCTTGCTGCATAATGGATGACAAAACGTATGTTCTGTTTGATTTTTCGCAACTTCCTGGTCAAAAATAACAAATAATTTTTCAATCACACTCCTTAAATAATTCATTTATAGATTTACACTATTTTGTTGTGTTTTTATAAAAATCTTAATTGAAGTGCTTAAAAGAACTCTTTTCCAAAATTAAAAAAAAAAAAAAAAATTCCTTTAAAATTCTGTTCTTCGTAATTCATTTTCATGAAGAAACAATGATGAAACATTTAAGTTGAGAAAGTCATTTATAAAACTTTTAAGATTTCATTTGCTTTCAACTGAAGTAGAGTTTTTGCTAAAAAAATTATTTTTTTTTTTTTTCGAAAATGATAAACCAAATTGAACTAACATTTTACGGAAACCGCATGAACTCTGTGAATGGAAATTTCAATTAAATCTTTACCATCTTAATAGGATTTGAAAATTGAAAATCTCTTCCAAAATAAAAGACATTTAAGTTAAACTTTTCTTCTAAAAATAGTAATGACTTCTTTTTAGTTCAAAAAATATATATGCAATTCCTTATATATCTGTTATTCTGTTTTAGTTTTAATTTTTGTGTGTATTTTGTTTCTTTCTTTAAGATTAATTTGTTTTTTTTTTCTTTCTTTCCTTTTTGTCGTCTTTTTTTAACCTGTTTTCCCTTACAGAACCCAGAAAAGACAAGACTGATGCACAACATGGTGGTAATGGCACACTATCACCCAATACTGAACAGCCACCCTGTCAGGGTTCGATGTTGCCACCACCCGGTGGCGGCAACATGAATGTTGGCTCCCAACAAAATCACTCACACAACATGGTTAGTGGTCGTGATCAACATGATTCCCATACACAAAATTCCAAACTGGAACGACCCAATACTTTGGGCACCAATAAGTTAGCCAGACGTGTTAATGTCTGCTATGAACATTGTAAGTAAAACTGAATTTTTTCATAACCATTTCAAATGATCACGACACATTTTCAAAAGAAAGATCACTTCAATTTCACTGCCACCTTTTGTAGCTTGTAATCAGTCATTCATAATTAAACTCTATTTTATGGTGTTTAAAGATTAATCGAACAAAATTAAATGATCACAACTCATTTTAAAAGAAAAAAATCACTTCAATTCACAACCATTAAATTAATAATTAATTATTCATAAATAAAGTCTTTTTTAAGGAATTCAAAGACATTCGGTTTTAAATAATTCATACCCTTTTTATTCTTTATTAAAAATCAAATGTTTACGATACATTAAAATGTCACCTTTGAAGCATACTTTAAGGTGTTTAACAAAATTATCGAACATAAAGATTCTTTAGCTAAAGATTAATCTATAGTGTTTTGGGTTTAATTTTTTTTTATTTTTTTACTTTTTAAATTGTGAGATCATTAAAATGTAATCGTAAATTGGAACTATATGAAATGAATCACAATTTGCAGTCATTTCTTTTTTTTTTACAAACGCATTAACTTCTCATTTTTATAGCATATTTTAAGGTGATTAACAAAAGAATCAAACATAAAACTTTCTATTAAAAAATCTAAACATTATTATTAATCCTGAAGGGGAATAATCGTTATAACTATTAAATGGGAGACTTAGTAGCTTAAAACTACAGTTTCACTTATTTTCATATTGGGTCTGAAAATCACAAAAAACTTCCTAATTAAGAAATCGGATCATTATTAATACAAACCTTAAAAATTATTATACTCATTAAATCGGTGACATCTAATTCAAATTCACTTATATTGGGTCAGAAATCGAATATAAATTTTTAATGTTAAAAAATTTTAAATATAGAAAATGTACGACCTTGATATGGGTATTAAATTAAAGCTAAGAGGCTTGACGTTTAGAAAAAATATTCGAATATTTGATGCACTATAAACGAATTTCAAAATTTCGCATTCACCAGCTGAATCCGAGTGTTAGGTTTAATTTCACTTAAATTTGAAATGTGTTCAAGTTCAAAAGGTTTATGTTAAGTTTCTTTAATAAATTCAGAACCTATTAATTTTCCCAGATGTTTAAATAAAGTTTAATATTAATTGCCTAAATTAAGGGGCATAAGAACAGAACTGAACCTTTGAATTCAAATTTATCTGCATAATTTATTTATTGAATTATTTATCTGTATTTTATTTCTTTACATATTTATTCCTTTATTCATTTGTTATATTAAAGTTCTTTTATAAATATTTTACTGTAAACAACGTTATTTTTTAATTTCATATCATATAAAAATTGCCACAATACACCAAACATTTTTTCCAAAAAGTATATAAATCAATATTGCAGTTCATTTCCGTTTTCCGTAACTTAAAATGTATACATGTGTGTGTTGATATGTGTATAAAATAAATGTGTTGGTTTTTATCTTAAACTTGACACATAAATTTTAAAATCTGTCATAAAAAGTATTAAAAACAATATTTTTTACACACACACATACATACAATTTCTTTACTCTCTGGTAATAATAACAACCGAGTGGTGAGAAATTTCACACAACCAAACACATTCATACACTCAATGAAAACAGCATGAAACATTAAAGCTTGTCACCCAAATATCCATAAATACATAATGCAGATTTTATATATATGTGTGTTACACACACACACACACACACATCTATAGAGAAAGAAAGAGCTAAAGAAAAATGACAAAAATTTGAGTCTTAACTCAAAATATTTATAATGATAAAATATAATTTATATTAAAAAATCTTAATATGTTTTTGTTTTGTTTTTCAGATCCCGAAGGTTCTTCAAATGCCATGATGGGTGGTCCTCCTGGTAGTACACCACCCCCTTATGCTGATTCATCAATTGGTGGTGGTTCAGGAGCGGGACATCATCACCATCATCATGATGGTCGTGGTGGTGGTAGTGGTAGTGGCGGTAAAATGGTTGGAGGTGTTATGCTTTCCGAATTACCAGAACCTCCTATACCAGTATCAGAAATTGGTCCCATCCCACCGCCTCCTATGTTTTCGACACCATCGCCAACTTTAGTGGCTGGACGACCGCATGGACCGGGCGCTATTAATGATAAAGATTATCAGCCATACGATGATTATGGTAAGTGGGAAATTTTTTGTATTCAATTTTATGATAACAGATTAGAAGTGAAATCGAAAAATTCTTAACGGACGTTTTTCATTTAAATTTTTAACCCAAGTATTATTTGATCCTTTATTGATCATAGCATATTGTTAATCTGATTAAAATGACTGACCATAAAAAAATTATCCATACCAGAACTCAGCTTGGTACGACAAAAAGTTAGCGAAATATTCAAAGTGTTTTTAAAATTATAAAACAGTACGACAAAACGTATGTTCTGGCAGATTTTTTGCAACTTCCTAGTCAAAAACTGTTATTTTGCTGATGGTCGATGGAATATTGTAGAAAAAGTTAAGATCCAAGAGCAGTTAACGTTGCACAAAAAGTTCCTGGTATGGCAAGCAATATGTAATAGTAGAGTCAACATAAGCAAAACATTTGTTACTACGGACGCTATAAATACTGAAATTTACATCACATCAAGAAATGTTTCTGACTTGCCATTCTGTGACTATGGTAAATAAGCCCTTGAGTGGTATAAGAACAAAAATGTGGCGTTTGTACCAATAGAGGCAAATCCTCCAAACTGCCTGGAGCTAAGCCCAATAGAGAGATATTGGGCTCTTGTTAAAAGATAATTGAAGAGCACTTTAAAGCTGTCCAAAAGTGTGATAGATTTCAAACAGAAATGGACAACCTGTCCGGATAAAGTGACCGAAAGCACTACAAAAACGTTATTAAATCTATAGAAATAACATTTTATTCAATTGTGATAACAATTTTAAGTTTTGTTCAATACTTTCGATCTCACTCATAATAAAAAGAGAAATTTAGAGTCCTTAAAAAAGGAATTAATACAAAAGTTCTATTTTATGGAATTTTCAAGAAACCTTTTAAATTTCTTTAAGACTAATTTTCTTCCTTTTGCCAATTGAGTAAACAAACCTCCTTTTTCAACAGCTTCAATTATTCATATTTTTCTTGTATAACAAATTTAAGCATTTTTTCCACATAATACGCCCTAATAAAATCCTGTTCAATAACATTGTTTATTTTCTTTTCATAACGATTTCCTTCTTGCTCTCTCTCCTAATCTTCTCAATTAGTTAAATCAATATATAAGACATTTGTAAAGAAGGAATGTCTTGAAGTAACACCCTGCTTTTTTTTTTCTCTATTTAACTATATTTTGCTTTCGCTTTTGTGCAGCTAATTTTAGCATTTTTTTATTCAATTTTGTTGTTTTTTTGTAGCTGCTGCTCTAAATTCATATTTTTATTTTTGTGCCAGAAGCTGTTAATAAACATGATTTGTTAAGTGGCAGTTGATGCCACTAATGCTGGGTACTGTGTCAGAAGTAGATGAAGTAGCAAAAAATATTCTTGGAAAAATGATTTAATATAATGAAACTTTATACGAGCAGCAGCAGCAGCGGCAAAAGTTAAGAGAAAAAAATCCACTTAAGCAAAATATTCAAGAGTTGAAATGGGTTCAAATGTAAAGCATACTTTGGGGAGGCAAAAAATTGTAGAATAATTTAAGCATTTAACGGAATTCTAAATCACTTTAGTAAACCAATAATTTGAATAATGTAATATTTTAAGCGATAAAACTGGTGCATATTTTTAGGCATAATTTTATTATAATATTTACATTCGTAAAGCTCCATTTATTTTGCATATTTTTAAAAGCGTCATAAAATCTGGCATATTTTATGACACATTTCATGAAAATGTGTTAAATCTAAATTCATTATTTTAAGCCTACTTTTTAGGGGTTTTATTTATTTAGACAACATTATTTTTTAATAAAATTGATTAATTATAATTTTTTTTTATTTAGATAACGATAACGAAGACGACAACGGTTCAGACATTGATTACAACTATCAAACCTATTCCAATCATATCGATACACAACGCATTGAGGAAATTCCAGCCAAAGAGCCCAAACTAAATGCAGTTCCTCTTAAGTCGGCCCTTAAAAAGAAACCAGGACAAAATTCATCATCGCCAGCCACACCCATATCAGATCATAGTAATGCCAACGGTACACTGCCCCAAGGCATGGGTATGGGTAATAACAGCAATAACAGCAGTGGCTCCTCAACCAATCAGCGTCCCCTGGTGGTACGACAGGATGCTACCAATAGTTATAATCTAAAGTAAGTAAACAACATTTCCAGATTTAAGCTTAAGTTATAATCAAATACTTAATTTACTGTTTATTTCCCTTCAAAAAAAAAAAAAAAAAACGAAAATAATTTAACACTTTTTTTAGTTTTGGTTTTTGAATGTTTTTCTGTTAAAAAATTATATATTTTTTATATAAAATTATATAGAGTAGTTGTATTTAAAGAAAAAAAGCAAAACTTATTTTATATTTATTTTATTTAAAATTTAAAATACAAATCAAAAAAACATTTAATTATATATTCTAATTCTAACTTTTAATTATCAACTATATTTTTTTCTTTCTTCTCAATTTCCCTCCTCTAATTTTTTCTATAATTTTCTTTAAATTCCTTTAATTTTTCCTCCTCACAATTTTCTTTGTTTAAACACAAAAATTTATTTAAAATTTATTTTAAATTTAATTTTTGCGCTCCTAATCCTTTCCAAAAAATAAAAACACAACATCCTTTAATTTCTTTTAATTTCCTCCCCTTTCCCCATTTTTTAAACCACAATTAGGCCCATACTACGACCACGGATTAGAATATGGTAATAATTTAGAATATTTTATTTTTATATCAAAAAAATAAAAAAAAAATAATTAAATCAATACACTCACAGAAATGTCTTAAATTAAAATTATTAAATCTCTCTATGTTGCCTATAATTTATTTTTAAATTTGGTTGCATTATTTTTTATTTAAAAATAATTTTATTGAAAATTATAAAATGTTTAATTTAAGTAAAAATCATGAAATAAAAATACATAAAATTTTGGAGTCAGATATTTCAAACGCCTGAAAGCTGAATTATAACAAGTTGCTGAAGAAGAGAAAAATGCCTTAGTTTCGAAAGCCACCTTTTTCACTGTATGATAATACTCATAAAAGTTTTTAATTACTACGATACATGACTTTATGCCCCTTAGACCCATTAATATCTACATTTTTAATATTCTTTTCTGTAAAAAATAAACATGTCTTTATGCCCCTATGACCCCAAGAAAAGACTATTATAGTCATAATACGCCTTTTATCCCCTTTAAATACTTTGTAGCTCTTAAACGTTTATGTTAATAACTCTGCTGTTTGGCAGAGATATCGAAATAAAATTTGGTGGAGTGGTTCAGTAAAGATTGATTTACAATTTTCAAACAATCTTGTAATTTGGAGTTCTAACGTTTAAAGATATTTGGGGAGGAATTTTTACTAGTAGACGTTGTATTGGAAGTTAAGAATATTCACTGATCAATAGCTTATACCTCACACTCTCGATTGGTAAAAAAATAGTTTTGATATCTCAACTAGTTTTGGAGTTATAGCCAAAAATTTTAAATTCATACTGAAAATTCACCTCCTACTAAATTCTGTTCACCTGTTACTCCCAAAAAAATTTTGAGAAATTTTTGAAAAAGTTTTTCCAATCTTTATGAAGCTTTTTAGTAAAAATTTTGTTGGCCATAGTTGCTGTATTCATCTATAACATTTTTACTTGACCGCGCCCACATTTCTTAAAATTCTGAGCTATTAAATTTTTATCGCATAATTACAACTACTGGTTATTTCAGTTTGTATCCAAATGGAATTCCATGTTAAAGCTCAAGTTCTAAGCTGATGACCAAAGGAAACTTTTTGAAAGTGTCTTTAACAGTTCAAAAATTATAGTAAAAGGAGTAACAATTGTTTTTAGGCTATTAACCCCACATTAAAGCTTCCAAGTTCTTAAGCGTTTATGTTAATAACTTGGCTATTTGAGGAGCTATTGAAATGAAATTTTTCGGAATGGTTCAATAAATCTTTACGAACAGTGATTGTCATTAAATTTTCAAACACGCTTGTAATGTTCGGAGTTATAGCGTTTTAAAACATTTGATGCTAATATTCTACTGGAAAGCGTGAAAGTGGGCATTTAAAATATGTACTGATCAATAGCTTATACCTTATACTTTGGATTGATGAAAAAATACTTTTGATATCTCAATTAGTTTTCGAGTTCTAGTTAAAACTGTAAAATTTATATTGAAAATTTACCTTCTACTAAATTCTGTGCGCCTGTTACTCCCAGAAAATTTTTAAAATTTATTAAAAATTTTTGCGATTTTTTTTAAGTTTTAAAAAATAACGTGAATCTTGGGTCATCTATAAAGATTTTCAACTAAAATTGTTATGTTTTCTTTTGGCCACACCTATTTTTAAGATTCTGAACTTTGTTCCAGCTAACCAGCTTTCGTTTTCCAAAGGTTTAAATTATTAAAACTAAAAATGTGTTTTTTGTTAATTTATTCTTTTATAAAGATAATTTTTTTCTTTAATTTATCGCTAATTCTGGTTATGTGATCCTTAAGGTGAAGACTACCGATTTGAGTGCTGTTTCAAGAACTTGGCCTTCAGTGTGCGTCTAATTTGGCAACCTTAGTATACCTTAAAGGGAAGACGTTTTAATAATTGGAATTCTTCTAGTACTTCTTGTACTTATTTAAGGGATATTTTTGTCGTCATATGGCATAAACCTGAAAGTAGGCAACATAAAAAATTGTTTTAATTTAAAATTTATTTGACTTCAAATATCTTTTATTTAAAATAAATTATAATTATCATGGTTTTTACTTAATTCAAGCTGAATATTTTTAATAAAATTATTTTTTTTAAGTATTAAAACACCTTTTTCTCTAATACACACACACACGCTCAACAACCACACTCCACTTTATGTTTTCCTATTAAAAAAAAAAAAAAAAAAAAAAAAAAAAACACATCAGAAATTTAAAAGTTTTAAATTGGCAACATTTATAAATATTTATATTAAAATTCATAAAAAATTCTATATAAATATTTTAAATTATGCACCAAATGCATGTTATAATTTCTTTTTTTTTTTAATTTGAAATTTAAAAATTTCAGTTGCTTTACATATTCAAACATCCATATAAACACAGATGTATTACTATATTTGTATGTATGTGTGTATAAATGCATGTAGATATTTTTTTTAAACAATAAAATAATGAGAAAATTTTCTTGTATTAAATAATTTTTCTGTTCTCTTTAATAAGAAAACAAAAAGATTTGTTTTCGTGTTTAACCTCATTGTTTTGCAATTCTTTTTATTTATGTTTTACAACAAGAAGAAAAAAACAGTTATTTTAATTTGAAAATTAAGATTTATATTAATGTAAAACACATTCACTTATGCATAAACATGTTTACACATCAGTACTTTTGAATTTTTTTTTAGAGAAACAACCAACAAAATGGAGAAGAGAGTGAAAGACTGAGAGAGGGGGAGGTATACATAAAAATATAAAACTAAATAGAGTTACAGTTAAATAGAGATTATGCAAGAAATGAGAAAGGAATATATTAAAGATGGAGAACGAAAATTCTTAACATACATAAATTTAAATTGTTAAAATATCCTTTTTTGTAATCATACGAGGAACTATTTGGGAAATTTTCTCTGCTTTTGGGTCCTAAACTTTTCCTTTTTTCCTGTCAAGAACTTTTTGAGTCTTGTATATTTTGTAAACCTGCATTAGCTTTAACTTTTCATACCAAATAGAACGAGACTGGGCTAACCGGCCTACTTTTCTTGCAGATGTTTTGGGAGTTCTTTTGAAAATGCTTTTTATCTTATTAGTCAGGAACCAGATTTTTTATCAACAGAAAACTTCTCCCGCCAAATTTTTGTAGGACCAAGTTAAGTTGTTCCGAAAATTTTTAATAATGTTAGCATGCACTTTTTATCTGGTCACTCATTTTAATCAGAACTGACATGTTTTACAAAGGTAATTTGATCCAAATAATATCAAATAATATTTGGGTTAAAAGTTTTAATGAATAACGTATGTTAAAAATTTTTGATCTCAGTCCTTTAAATATAATACATTAAAATGGCAGAAGAGAGCGAAACAGAAAAGGGAAATGAAAAACATGTCGTATTTTTTCAAACTAACGTTTTTCTGAAGGTGACAAAATCTATCACTTGATATTCTACTGTTTTTTCACTCTGTTCATTTTTTTCCTAAAAATATATTTCATATTTTATATGCAAAACAGTTTTTAACATGTTGGAAATTTTGAGAAAAAAATAAAAATATTTTTTTTATTTCCTTAAAAACGAATTTATGTCATAAAATGCCATAAAGGACAACAGACTTTTCCCAACACAAACTAACCAAAATTGTTTCTCTTGTTTTATTTAAATTCTATTTAAAGGGAAAAACATCTTTATATTAAAGTTCTGAGATTAAAATGAGGGAAATGTTTTTTCGAAAAAAACCTAAAAATTTCCATTAAAGAGTTTAATAATAAAAATTCAAAATTAAACAAATTAAAATCGCTCAATGTGTTCCTTAGAGGTGGAGAGAGAGTGAAATGCTAAGAGTAAAAAATAAAAAAAGTCGTGACACCTTCCGATCTTATTAGTCCTTTGGTAGAATTATATCAATTAACACTTTAAATGCAAAAAATATTTGAAGCAATTAAGAACAGTAATAGTTTTCTTATGGTTTAAAAAGCGAAAAAAGGATTTAAGGGTTATTTAAGGTTATTTTTATCTGTAAAATCTTCTATCTTATGAGTGTGTGTAATATTGGAAATTTTAACATTTTCAACTTTAAATCAATCTGTATTCAACAAAAATTATCTCTAAACTTTATTTAAAACTCTTTAACTTAATTTAATAATTTAACACTTTATTTAACACAATTAATAAAACTTATCTAAGATTCATTTGAAATATTTTAAAACATAAAAAATTATCATTTAATTCTTAATAAAGTTAAACATAGCGGATACTTGATATTTTCTATAAAAAAAAATATTAAAATCAAGTATACGCCTAAGAGAGGAAAAGAAATTTACAAATTAAATGAAAGTAATTAAAGAGCCTCGTTTTTTTTTTCTTAAAAGAAATATTTCAAATAGTTTATTTAAAAAAGAAAATTAAAGTTAAATTACATAATTCTTCCCTTCAGCCACTCTCTTCTTATCACCATGAAACACGTGTAAAAGATTAATTATCTTTTGAGTTTCTTTTCTTAAAAATTTCTTGAATTTTTTTTCTTGTTGTAAATTTTGTTGTTTGTGTCTTAAAACTTTAATCAAAAAAATTATATTTTTTATAAAAATAACAACAAAAAGAAAATATTATAAAAGTGAAAGTAAGTGTTGTGAATGACAGTGAAATTTTTAAGATTAAAATGCTGAAATAAAAAGAAAAAAACTGACAGAAGTAAAATAAAAACGTTAGAAAGAAAACAGGAAATAGAGCATAAAATGAACGCAGAGATTTTTCAAATAAAAGTGTTTTTTTTTGATTTTTCATATAGAACAATATGTTTTCTGTTAAAAACGTAGTTTTGAAAAAAACTTTACCTTAAAAGGATTTACATATACTTATACATAAGTGTCAGAAAAATCATATTTGTTGTAAGGAAATCCGTTAAAAAAAAAAACAAGATAAACAAAAAACGTATCTTCATCTGTATATAAAAGTCATTTTCATAAAAATCATATAAGTTTGACTGTAGAGATCTTTTAAACTGGAGTGGGAGGAAATAGGAAATGTATGTAGTTGTTTTTTATGGAAATGTGTAATATGAGCATTATAAGTATGTAATACGTTGTTATATTTGGCTCTTTTTATGATAAATAGTTTACCTACAGTTCTGAACTAGTTTTCAGTTCTAAAGAACTAAAATAGTTTAACTTGAACTGTAAAAGTTAGATTAATTATAAAGTCATTTCTGTTGAGGAAAAAATCGATGAAGGCAGGAAGCTAAAAGCTTTTGTTCTTAAATATTACTATAATTTTGTATAGAAAACATAATTTACTTGAAATATTAGACTAAAACTATTTTACTTGTAAGAGAGTAACGCCTCTCCCTTATCCTTGTGAAAGTGAAGTTTCATCTACCTTAAACGTTTAATTCATATTGACGATGCTTGAAATGTAATGAATAAAGGACCAACTAACGCGAATCACATCTATATTTTCGACAGAAAACTCCAACATAACTGGTTTTTTCAAAATTTCTTCACAACTATTTCGATTATTTTCGACTCTTTTGATCAATTATATTGGTTACGAAATATACTTTGCCCAATTAGATTTAAGGAAATATGGCACACATTAAGCATCGTGTATTATGTTTGGACCACTCTTGACTATCTAATGTTTTTAAATCGTTTTTTTGAATATGGAATAAAGAATTTAATAATAAATATTATTTCTGTCATTACTAAGAAATGTGGTATTTAGAAGGGTAAACATCTGTCATTAGAATCCATTAATCGATAAAACATAACTTTTTCCTTAATCGCTTTAATAATCTCGAATTAAGTCACCTAAAATGATTTTTTACGGATAAGTCTGATAGCCTGCTTTTGAACTTAAAAAAACAAATTTTAACGGAAAATCTTAACGGAAATGGATGAAAACTAAAGTTGGATAAACCTAGGGCAAGGTATGCCTTGCCCTATCCGAAGTTGATCAATTTTAAAACAATATTTTTAATCATCAAAATATCATCTTTAAAATAACCTTTAAAATATTTGCTGCCGAATGTTTCGAACGATGTAGAATGTTCTTACCGAAATCCGTTTCATTTCATTTCAGAAATTGGATTTTTGTGCTGAATCCATATGCTTAGATGAGAAATATTATGGACAACAACCCCTAATAATATTTGGATTTTATAAGTCAGATAATTTTCATATTAAAAGTTTCAGTTCTGTGGGGTTTTCCCTTAACAGAGTTACATAACCATGTGCTTTTTATATCTCTTGCCTTTTAATATCGAATAAAATATCGCGAAGTCATTGCTATTTGACAAACGTGACTATTCGATTTTCATATTATATGCTTCTTCTTCTTTTTATTCGTTTTTTATTTTCGATGAATAAAAAGCGAAATATTGGAGTTGGAGTAAATCAAATTATCTTTTATTATTTGATTTTCAAACATTAGTTTAAGGATTAGAATACATGTTCATTGTATTGAATACATACACATGTATGTGTTAGGTGTCCCAGTTTGAGATATTAAAATTTTATCGATAAATATTTTAATTAAAAAATTTTCTTGGAATCAAAATAATAACGTTAAATATAGATCTTTATATAAGAACAGTTTGTATTAAAGTCACAATCGTTTTAAAATTAAAATAACTGAAATAAGTTCCGTATATTATTTTCTCTCTCTCTATAATTTAAAATAAAATTATTATTATTTTCCTACAAATTTATTCAACTTTTTGGTAATTTTATCTCTTAAAGAAATAAATAAAATTTGTGTGACAAATTTCTTTTTTCATTAAAAAAGAAAAAAACCAAAAAAACGTATTTTATATGCAAAATAGCATTTAAGTGTTAAACACTTAACAATTGTATTGAAAATAAGTACTGAGTACTTTTGGAAAAAAAATACAATTGAATAATATAGTATATATACTAACTAATATATATGCAGCTGCAGCACTTCAATGCCAATAAAAGTTACATTTTATTTTATTGTATTTTATTTTAATTTTCTTCCTTTTCTTGTGTTACTGATAAAAAAATGAGTAAAAAGTTAAAATAAAATTCAAAACTAAATTCGAAATAAAATAAAATATAAGTTTTATTCAAAATGATACCCTTCCAAATTGGTACATAGTACTTTTTGTTAAAAAGTATAAATTTGAATATACACTGATGCATATTCCTTATAACGCACATAAGTTTTTTCAACTTCCATTATAAATGGTACAGTCCTATAAATGCACTTTTTTTATTAGATCCTTTGCCGTGGATAATTAGAAAAATATGGTCTGGCATGGATTTCCACCAATTTTTTAAAAATAAAAATCTATTTCCTCCCAAATCGCTTTATTTTTGGTTTTAGGTCTATTAAAGAGATTATGCTTTCCTTTTGGTTTTTATCATTACTGAAATCCGTTTCATGTCAGAACATGAAAGACAAGAATTTAGAAATTGTATCTCCTTTGAGAAATGTACAGCAGTATTATCTTGCTGCAATATGCAATCAAAAATCATACATAAAAGGAAGCATCTTCCAGCTGGATCAAACACATTTTAGATTTGCCATCCCTAAAAATGGTGTCCAAATCATAACACTGCCATTGCCGAACTACTTGTTGTTGTTCGAACATCGTTTGATTTCAAATCGTGCCAGTTGGTAATATGTTTTCGTCAGAGAAAATGAGAGCAATGTGTTTGGCACTCACAGAAAGATTAAGTTTGTTTAGTTTATTTGTGCAGAACTCATTTTGTTGCCGGTTATTTCTTGTTTCATAAGGTTAATCCGTCTTTTTTTAAAATTTTGTAATTCCTTTAAAAGGTTTCCGAATACTTTCTTAAAAAATTCGTATCACACTTTTAAAACGTTTAATTTTGCGACCAATTTCTCTATTGGAACATTATTGGTCATGAAAAAATAAAATTTGTATCTTCTTAGATCAATTTTGAATTCATGAAGACTAAGAAAATAATTTTGTTTACTTTAAAAAGTGCCGTTAATTTGTTTTCAAATTTACATTTACACAGACAGAAATAAAACAAAAATAATGCATTTATAAGAATATGCATCAGTATACATATTGTTAGAAACATGCTGGTGTTATTATCAGGAGTTAAATTCATTGAAAAAGGTCTAAAGTACAAATTTATGAAAAATAAAATAAAACAAAATAATTTACATTTAAATATTGCATCATTTTTTTTAATAATTCTATATTATTATATTTCTTTTCAAAAAAAAAAAAAACTTCTTCCAGTACTTTTTTCATTTTTGCCTAAAAGTATGCAGACAATTTTTATTACATACGTGAACATTAAAAAAAACTAGCAATATTTGTATTACAAAATAGAGAGAGATGAGAGAGTAACATTGCATATGCAACTCACGTCTTTATTTACAATAGAGTCTGAAATTAAACTAGAAACTAACAAAAGAAAAAATATCTAAAAATTATCTCTATAATACAGATCCTTTATTGGTTAGATGTATGCGGGTGTGTGTGTGTTTACGAGACATAAAACTTATATTCTTATACAACTTATTGTATATTTTATAAGATAGAAAATATTTGTATAAAAGTATATAAGATTGTTTATATGAGAATAAGTGTGTGTATATATGTGTATGTGGGAATATATGTTGTTGTTTATGATAATATGACACCCAAAAATAGTGTATGTATATGATTATGTCTCATTTGGTTGTTAAAAATACAATCATAAAAAATGAAAATGACTTGAATGGAAATGAAAATATTTTCTTGGAAAAATGACTGCAGTTTTAGAGAAAATTTTATTAAAAGTTTTAAGGCGATAAAGAAATTATAGTTAAAACTACTTATTGATTTTAATATAAATAAAAATTATAGTAAAATTGAGATAAATAATAGTTTAAGTAAATAAATTTAATTGGAAAAAATAAATTGAAATTCTAAATGTAAAAACAAATATTCAAAAAAAAAAAAAATACATTATAAAATCGAATTAAGAAAATTGTACAAAATCAAAATTTAATGAAAATTTTCTTAAAACTCAAGATTTTATGAAATTCTTTTTACAAAAGCGAAATTTAATTAAAATTTTCTGTAAAAATGTATTTTAATTGAAATTTTTCTATAAAAACGGAATTTTGAAAATTTAGGAAATCTTTTTTATAAAATAACAATTTTATGAAAAATTTTATAAAATCACAATTTTGTAGTTTTTTTTTTCAATGAAAATTTAAATTTTTTTTTTATAAAATCAAGAAAATATTTTCTATAAAATTACAATTTTAAAAAATTTTCTGTAGAATCAAAATTTTAAGAAAATTTCCATAATTTAAAAAAAAAAATTTATAAAATCAAAATTTAATAGAAATGTCTTATAAAAGGGAATTTTTTTGAAATTTTGTATAAAAGTTAAAGAAATTTCTTATAAATAGGAAATTTTATAAAAAAGAAAAATAAAAAGAAAAATTTACAAGAATTTTACAAAAACTTCTTATAAAAAAGATATATTTACGGATATTTTCTACAAAAAAATGAAATTTTACAAAAGTTTCATATGGAAAGGAAATTTTACAAAAAACTTTTTATAAAAAAGAAATTTTACATAAATTTCCTATAAAAAAATTTAGATAAATTTCCTTTAAAAATAAAATTTTACATAAATTTCTAACAAAAAGAAAATTTTTTCAGAAATTTCTATAAAAAATGAATTTCAAAATCATAAATTTTATAGAAATTTCCTATACAAAGGGAATTTTGCATTATTACCAACAAGAATTAAATTTTATTAAAATTTCCTACAAATGTGAAATTTTATGGAAATTTCCTATAAAAATTAATTTTATAGTAATTTTGTATAAAAATATAATATTTCCTATAAAAATTAAATTTTATAAAAAATTCGTATAAAAATGGAATTTGATGAAAAGTTTCTATAAAAATTTAATTTTATGAAAATTATTTATAAATATAATTTTTTTTATAAAGTTCTCTATTACAGTTTAAATGTATTCAAAATTCGTTTCAATCTTATAAAAATTGTTTGCTATAATTTATTTTATTTTTAACTAAAAATAAGAATAAATAATTTATAGCTCATTGCATTTACATTTACAAATGAAATGTAAAAAAAGGAAAAATCAAATAAAACATGTTAACATGACACTTGTGGAATTTTTTCTCTCCCGCTCTCTCTCTCTCACTCCCTTCCAGATTGCGTTTAGTTCTTCTTTTCTGTTATTTTCAAATAAATGTAACAAGATTTGTAAACAAGAGATAAAATATATTAAATCTCTTAGGAAAATAACCACAAAACATATAAAACAACAGATACTGGCAGCAAAATGGAATTATTTATATTGTCATCTGATAAAAATTTTAATAAAATACACATTTTGCTATAAAAGTATCATGGTAAACATTAGAATAGGTGTTGGAAATGTCTTTTAAATAAATAGATAACTTTTTGTAAATATTGACAATATGTAAATAATTTTTGTAAATTATATATCTCAAGCCTTAAGGTAGGCAACACTTTTTGTTTATATGAAAAAGCCTAAATGTATGCTTTGTATTGTAGTAGATAAAAGAATTGTTTTTTATTTTGAAATTTTATTAGTTTAATATTTTAATCTCTAGGGATTTGTTATCTTATAAAGTAATTAATCTTTACTTGTGTTTCACATTTTTAAATAGATTTTTCCTTTAAATACAAACTTCCTTTACGATTTTTTTCTGATTTCTGTTTTAACAGTTTTAAAATAATTAAACAATTTACATACAAAAATAATTAATCTGTTTTAATTTTATTTTCTTCAACATTTTCTGGAATTTTTACTTTTTCTTTTAATGGAATTTAATGCCCAAAAGCCTAAAGATATAATTTTGATGCCATACACCAAAATATATATTAAATTAGGGTATTTAATTCTGTTAGTTCGTAAGAAACACAAAAAATAAGTTTTCGATAAAACTGAAACTTTTTAAAATTTTACATGTTTTTGCTGTGAAAATTTGACTTTTCTATAAAAATGTAATTTTTTAAAAATAAAACTCAAATTTATCTTCTGAAACTGAAATTTGTTGAAATTTAAATGTTATGAAAATTTGCTATAAAATTAAAATTCCTATAAAACTGAAATTTTATGGAAATTTCCTATAAATTTGAAATTTGTTTAGAATTATTTAATAATTTTCTCTAAAATTTAAATTTTATGAAAATTTGCTATTAAATTAAAATTCCTATAAAACTGTTTTTTTTTTTTTTTTTTTTTTTTTTTTGAAATTTCCTATAAATTTGTTTAGAATTATTTAATAATTTCCTCTAAAATTTAAATTTTTAAAATTTTATAAAAATTCCTATAAAAATAAATTTTCATTAAAATTTTCTTTAAAACTAAAATTTTATAAATATTTCCTATAAAACAGAAATTTATGATCATTTTATTTAAGAATTAAACTTTATGAAAGTTTCCTATAAAACTTCCAATAAACTAAAATTTTATAAAACTTTCTTATAAACAGAATTTTTATGAAAATTTTCTTTAAAAATGAAATTTTATGAAAACTTCCCCTGAAATTGAAATTTTATGAAAATTTCTTGTAAAACTGAAAATTTATGAAAATTTCCTCAGAAATTTTAATTTCAAGAAAATTTCCTCTAAAATTAAAATTTTATGAAAATTTTGTCTAAAATTAAAATTTTAAGAAAATCCTATAAAAACAAAAATTTCCGAAATTTTCCTATAAAAACAAATTTTTCAAAAATAAAAAAAAATAAAATTTATGAAAATTTTCTCTGAACACTTGATTTTGTGAAAAATTCCTATTAAAAGAAAATTTTCTGAAAATCTCCCATACAACAAACTTTTCTGAAAATTTCCTATAAAAAAGTTGACGGAAATTTTTCCACAAAAACTAATTTTTTTTAACTTTAATTCTTCTTAAAACTAAAGTTATCTTATAATGTTCGTATGTTATATACATCAATTATCCTTGTTACAAACATCCTTTTAAAAATATTACGAAATATTTTTGCTATAATTCCCTTAAATTAAGTTTTGACTACCTGCTTAAAATATAATCTCCTTTACTGACTATGACGGTCGAAGGATACTTAAGTTTACAAGTGTTATTTATTAACCTGAAATACACCTTTTAAGTCTAATTAGCATTTTCCGTTTTTACCTTTAAAAAAAATTCAAAAAAAAAAAGAAAATAATTATTTTTTGAGAAAAAAATTCATCATTAATTTTATTACTCTCCCTCTAGGCAAATCGGGAGGAAATATTGCGTTGAATATTTTAGAAAACATCAGCAACTGAAGCACAAACATTCATTCTACCGAATTATTGAACAAGATTTTCATTTCGTGGTTCTTAATAAATTTAGGGAATAAAAAAGAACTTTCGAGTCTGCAAAAAAGAGTTTTCCTTTTTTTATTAATTTTCTTTTTCTGTTTTTTTTTTTTTTTTTTTTCGATTATTTGTAAAATTTCGCAAATTAGTTTTTGTTTTTTGTTTACATGTCCTTGCAAGCTGATGATGCCTTAAAAGATGATGGGCTTTAAGTGGAATAATAATGATAGCTCTGCAACAGTCGCTGCCATTTGTTATTCTCACTACTCAACTCAAGCATTTTTTCCACAAACTCTTCATGATTCATGATACAAAAGTAAAAGAAATTTTCTTCATTAAAAGTTATCACAAAAATTCAAAAAAAAAAAATATATAAAAAATCGCTTCCTAAGAAACGTCTAAATAAGCACTTCCATCATTGAAATATTTTTTGAAATTTATAATATTTTGTTTATTAAGTTACTTGTGATGCCGCCCTCGTTTTTAGGTCCCATCTGTTTTCATATTTTTGTGGGTATTAGAGAGCAAATGAAAGATTTTCGTTCGTTCATAATTTCTTGTTATTTTTAGTTAACGTAAGATGTTCGTCATAAATTACAATTACAACCATAATTTATATTTGTGAAACTACTCGAAAAGAGAGAGAACGAAAGAGAGAAAACGAGAAAGAGAGGCAGAATTGTTTTATGCAAATTTTTTTGGTTAGACAACCAATTATAATTTAAATTATAAGATTTATTTATTTAAAAAAATTATATTAAATTATAAACTAATAATTTGATTTGATTTTTCTTTAAAAAAATATAAAAAAACCTAAATTAAAACAGTTTTAGGTAAAATATTCAAAATTTAAATTTTTTTTCAGAAATCATTCTCTAATATCGCACAGCAGTAATCCCTGAAAAACAACAAATAATTTGTTGAAATTTCATTGATATTCGACAATTATTTTGGACTTGAGTGTAGAAACAAAATAAAGCCGAATATACTTATCATAAGATCTAGATTTTTCTACACTTTATAGAATTTCATTGATACTTTTCTCTTTCCAAATTTAATTAAAATTTCAAAAAAAAACATCGTCCTCTTTTAATAGCTCAAAATCTACCAAAGTAAACTCTCTTTTACAAAATTTACATAAGAATCTTCTCTTTCTCTTGTTCAAGATTTACTAAAAATCTCTCTCTTACAGTCAATCGTTCCTTACAAAAATGTAACGTAAGCAAAAATTGACTAAGAAAATATCTCACTTCCGTTAGAGTTACTAAAAAATCTATAATCTTTTTGTAATAAGAGATTTTTATTTTATACTTTATGAAATTTTACTAATTATTTTTTCTCTCTCTAAATCATTAAATATACAATATTTTTTACACTCAATCGTTCCTTACGAAAAATGTTTCAATTGAGATAAATTTACTATATTAAATCTGTCTCTTTCGTTAGCTCTAGATTAAGTTAACAAACACACTGAAAAAGGAACATTAAACAAAATCAAAGTTGAACAAAGTTGATTAAACGTTTTTCTTTTGGTTTTATACATTATTATTGTTGGTATTATACATCGATAAAATTTTAATATTAATTTTTAAGTAATAAAATTTCAAGTAGTAAAATTTCAAGAATATTCTTAAACAAACTATATTTACCGTGAAACAATGTTAAATTAACTTTTTATCTATGAAACAAAATCATAACCGAAAAAGTTAAATTATTTCTATATTAATTAATTTCACATTGATTATTTCCTTTGTGAATTTCTCTCTATCGCTAACTTAAGATTTCCTAAAAATTTACAACAATCGCTTACTCATTGTGATTTACTAGGTGACATTATCTCGTTCATGGGCTCATCTCTATCTCTCACCAAATTTTACTAAAAAAATTTCTCTCTTTTACTAAAGAAATATCTCTTTTTCGCTAGCTAAAGATTTAATTAATAAAGCTCACTCTTTTTAATTAGCTCAAGGTTTGCTTTTAACTCCAGATATTCTTAAGAAATCTCTGTCTTTCTCCAGGTCAAGACTTTTAACTAAATCTCTCTCTTTTTCGCTAGCTTCAGATGTACTGAAGAAATCTCTCTCTCTTGCGCTAGTTCAAGATTTACTAAAGAAATCTCTTTCGCTGGCTTAAGATTTATTAAGGAAATCTCACACTCTCTTAAAAACTTTATCTTAAATATAAGAATATTTTGTTAACTGCTCTTATTTGTACTTTATACTCACTGAATTGTCTTTTAACTTTTTTTTAGTAAATTTTATTTAAAAATATTTAAAAACTCCTTTAAAATGTTAGACTTAAATAAAGCTCTTTTATATATCATTATAAATAAGTTAAGTACAAACAAATGTTTTGAATTAATACAGTCTTCTTTGGAAAAATGACAAAAATTGAAAGAAGTTAATATTATTTTAATGTTGCAACGAAACATTTTCATTAATATTAAATTTCATATCAAATTAAACATGTATGTTAAGGTGAAAGCTTACAACACCTAAACATATATAAAACATATGTGTGTATGTAAAGACTAAATTCTTCTCTATATAATTAAAATAGAACAAAATTTGAACTGACATCAATTACTGTCATGAGTATTTTTGAAAAACAAAAACAAATTGAGTGACACAAGAAGAGAATAAAAAAAGATAACGGTATATTTGTTTGTAATAACAAATTTATGTTTAAAATAAAAGAGAAATTAAAGAGTCTAATTAAAAAGCAAGAACTTAAAGAGAGATTTTAGAGAAATTATTTATAAATTATTTATTAATTTATTTTCAATTTATTTGTAATAAAAAAAGAATAAAAGGATTTTAGTCCTTTTTTTCCCATTTTAAAGTAAAGAATTTTATTTTTATTGAACAACAGCCAAGTTGACTGACAATATGTCATTTAATCTATTTTTTTTTTGTGTGAGAGGAAAAAATAGAATTTTTCAATAAAGAAATTTTACAATAAAAGAACGAAAGGTCAACATGAAACTAAATATCTGTCTTTTTCAAAGTTTCCTTTTATAGTATTTTGATAGATTATCTGAACACCTTTTTAGTGCCTTTGAATAGCAAATATTGCGCTGTAGCGCAAAGAGAAATAAATTCCTTAACAAATTACATGATTTATCTAGTGAATAAAAGGAAGGATCAAGTGTTTTTAATATATTTCAAACTGTAAAGTATCTGAATCCTTTTTAAATGATATTAAGAGATAAATTTTTTAAAATTGTTTTAGCTATTAAACAAAAATGTATCGCTGAAATCCTCTAAAGAAAATTCACTCTTTACTTTGTGTTCCAAAAATATCTCTTCGAAAATCTTTCTAAAGAACTCCTAACTTAAATTAATTTCAATTGATCCAAAAAGACTTTTAATTTTGCTTTCTAAATATATTTAAGATTTCTGTAATTCACCGTTAGCTCAAGATTTATTAAGGAAATCTCTCTCTCTTTTTTTTTTTTGCTACCTCAAGATTTGCACTTTTTATAAATCCGCTGTAAGAAAAGGATAAATCTTTGATGTGTTTGAAAAAATTAATATAACTTGTTTCAATATTTTAAAAGAGTGATTTTTTACACACTCTCCTTAATTTATTAACTTTAACACTTATCGTAAGAAATAATTTATTTAATTTTTTATGAAACGCCCATTTAAAATCTCTGTCACTGCATGCATATTTGCACTTAATTACTTTTAAGCTCGAAATCACACTCATGTTGGGAATCTTAGAATTGCACTCCTCAGAAGCCTTCCATACAATACAAGACAATACAATAAATATTATATTTATATAAAAAAATTTTATAAAAAATAAAATTAATTCTATTATTTTCCCTTTTTTTTACTCTCTTTCTCTATTTTATCTCATTTCAACGTGGATCCATTGATTCCAACAGTAGGCAACAAATGTTTAATTTACCATGTACAATGGAAAATAAAGAAAATACACGGCCATATGTGATACGAGAGACAAGTAGTGATAGCAGTGATGAAGATGGCAGTCGTGTACTCTATCGTGATGATGATACATCACGTCAAGCCAAAATAGCACGCAAAGAATCGTTATCGCTGAAATTGCAATTACGTCCGGATAAGCAAGATCTTATCAATCGTAATATTTTGCATCCGGTCAATGATAATGAAATGAAAGAGAGCAAAGAAGCCATAGGAGCAAGATTAATAAGACGTTTATCGATGAGACCAACAGCTGATGAATTGGTGGAACGTAATATATTAAAGAGTAAGTAGACTTTTTCTTGTAATTTGGAAATTATTTTTACTAATTTTGTATTGCTTTTCGAAAAAAATTAAATAAATAAAACAAAATAAAAAAATAGCAACAACACCCGCCGAAGAGAAAAAGCAAAAAGAAGAGAAAAAATCATATTTATTGCGTAAATTGAGTTTTAGACCCACCGTCGAGGAGCTTAAGGAAAAGAAAATTATACGTTTCAATGATTATATTGAAGTGACCCAAGCTCACGATTATGATCGCCGAGCCGATAAGCCATGGACAAGACTGACACCAAAGGATAAGGCTGCCATACGTAAAGAATTAAATGAATTTAAATCAAGCGAAATGGCAGTACACGAGGGCAGTCGGCATTTAACAAGGTAAACATTTTGTTTTCTTTAATTTCTTTATTTTATCAAAATAATTCTATTGGAAAATTAAAAAATATATATTTTTAATTTGTTTTGTTTACGAAAAATATAATTGTATTTTAACATTTGTACGTTTGTGTAGACAAGAGAGACAGTTCGTGCTAATAGATGTTCATTTCAAATGTTTATTGATGTGAAAAATTGAACAATATCATTTTTACTGATTTTGTAATGAAATAAGTTTTACAACGAAAAGAATTAAAATGCAATTAATTTTTTTTAAAGTTATTAATTCTTCAAGAGAGTAATGGAGGAAAAAATAAAATAATTATTAAATATCCTCATAATTCACTTGCTAATTTTCAAATTCACAAAATATCTTAAAAATTTAATTTAGTATTACAAATTCTGCTTAAGTCTCTTTTCAAATCTTCAATTTCAACCTTTACAAACAATTTTAGTTTCTTTTCTCTTAAAACCTTCCTTAATTAATTTTTTTTTCGATTAAAACTTTCTCTTTACAGAAATAAGTTTTTTATAACTCCCTTTGTGAAATATCTTTTTAAATAGAATGTTCACTTATTCTGTTTTAAGAAATCATTTTCTCTTAAATTTCTTTTATCACAATATTTTCTCTTAAATTCTTTTTAAGACTCATCTACGCTGATACATATGTCCTTGAAGGAAATTTCTTTTTAAAATGATTGGTTAATCCCTTAAAAGAAATCTTCATCAAATCAATTTTTACTATAAAATTTCGCTCAAATCTTTATGAAAAGTGTAATTTCGCTTAAATATCTTTGTTAAGAGTAATTTTTTTTGAAAAGTCTTAAATGATGAAATATTCCTTTAAACCTGTTGTAGAGATTTTCTTGAGACTACTTTTTCAACAAACTCTTTTTACACAATTGCATTTTAAATAAATATTTAAATTGTCATTGAAATAAATGATTTTTCTTTGTTTTTATTTCTGGAGATAAATTTTGTCTTAAAAGTTTTTTCTTAAGAGAATATTTTTTTAATTATCTCTTTGAGATAATTCTCGAATTCTTAAAATTTCATTAAAACTTTTTTCACATGCTGTTTCTAAAGCCAAAACAGAAAGCATTTTGGCTGCTTTCCTACTACACGTCCGGTAAGAAAGCAGCCCGTTTTGCTCGGACTTATTGGTAAGAAAAGTTAGAGCAGATTTAAAAAACATACAAGGCTCAAATGGTTCCTGGATAGGAACGATGCTAAACATTAAGGGGCCAAACAAAGAGCACGGAATTTCTAAAAAGTTTTTCTAAAAAATATTCATGCTTCATAATGGATGACGAAACATATATTCTGGTAGATTTTTCGCAACATCCTGGTCAAAAAAATTCTGTAATGAAGAAAAATTTAGGACCCAAAAGCCCAAAAAGTTTCTGGTATGACAAGCAATATGTAGTAGTGGCAACAGAAGCCAATCATTAGTTACAAGCCCTTGAGTGGCACAAGAACAATAATGTGGTATTTGTACTAAAAGAGGTAAATCCTCCAAACTTCCAGGAGCTAAAGGCGCTTGAAAAAAAAAAGAATTGTAGAGCACAAAAAAGGTATACAAAGGTGTGGTAGATTTTAAATGGAAATAGACTATCTGCTTGATCAAAATAGAAATCACAATTTGATGAAAATTCTGTAAAGAACAAGTTTTAGTTTTTTAAATCTTTATTTAGAGAAACGTTTAAGAAACATGCCTCTTTGACTAGCTTTTAAGAGAAAAACATTTAAAAGAAAGAACATTTTAAAGATACTTTTACTTTTTTCTCTTAAGAGAACAACTCTCTTTTATAAAAAATTTTATTAGCAAAATTTTGTAATTTTTAAAATTTTGATAAATTAACTTTATTAATTATTATTTTCTTGCAGGTTCCATAGGCCATGACAATTGCAATGGCAGAAATTAACAACAACAAAAACTCCATACCCAACAAAATTTTGTGCAACAAAATATAAAAAATTTTAAATAAAAAAGTCAAAAATTTAAAAAAAAAAAATTAAAAAAACAAATAAAAATTGTAAAACTTAAAAAAAAAATACAAAAAAATGCAAAAAATATATATTAACAGCAAATTAAAAAAAATCAACTCAAAAATAAAATTAAAGAAAAAAAAAACAAAGCAAAATTAAAACTAAATATTTAGAAAAGAAATTTAAATAAAAACTAATGGGTTTCAAGAACTACAACTCATAAATTAGCCAACAATTTTAGTCAGCTAAAAAAAATTAAGAACTTAAGAAATAAGTGAAAAATCAGGATTAAAGGACTTTTAAGGAATTTAAAAGTTAAGAGAGAAAAACAAATTAATTTTAATGAAAAAAATATATAAATTTAAAAGAAAATTTATAATTAAATAAATAATTTGTTTCTTGTTTATTTTTTTTTTTTTTTGGTAAGGAGGTTAATATAAGTTTCCATTTTTTTATTATTTAAACATTAAGATTTATTACCCATTTCTTTATTGTACTACTTATTAATTATTAACTATTAATAAATAAATTAATAATTTGTTTAAAATTAATATTATTTAATTGTTTTTGTTGGTATATTAAAGCAATAAGTTATTTTTATTAGAATTAAAACTTGATATTAAATAATTATTAGGGTGATCGATTCTTCGGTTAACCGGTTTTTTATCAAAACGCCTGGAAATATTAATAATAAAAAAGTTTTATTTATTAAAACGGGTTGAAATGTTATATATGGCTATGCCGAATTTTCAATACCCTCCACCATAAATGCGTGTGAAGTAAATACGTTAGGTTTCGTACATACACACTCACACCTACACTTACAAAGGTATACAATATATAAAAGTTTTTCTTAAATATAACATCGAACGCTTAATGAGTCATAAAATGAGTTATAGTTTTTACCATAAAATTTTTTCTACTGAACCGACATTATAAAATTTGTAATGGAAATAAACTTTAATATTATGACAAAATTTCATTCTATTTTGTCAATTTATAATTAACAATTTTACGAAAATTCTTCGCTTGAACTTAGTGGTTGGCTTAGATATAAGTCTATATCTTTTAATATACTCAACCGATTTTGCTGGTTTAAATAGAAAACTTCTCAGCACTATAACAAACACTCGGACCAAAATTCATTTATGTAGCTAAATCGACTCAGATTCTGATTTAATGAAAGTATATACGTTTGAGATGACTCCTTCTAAGCATTAGACAAGGAATGACAAAGGTAATATACCCACTTCCACAATTGGTGATTGAGGGTTTAAAAACAGTTCATGTTCTAATAACAAATAAGCCTTTTTAAAAACGCTTAAATACTTTCCGATTATAATTTTATTTCTTTTAGAACACAGTTGAAATGCCTTCATATAGATTTTTATACTCCCAACCATCACAAGTGGTGATAGTGGTCCTGTCTGTATGTTCAAATCATTTTCACAGTCTCAATAATAATTCGTAATCGAAACAAATTTGGCGAAATAGTTTTTATTGTCCTTAGCAGTATAAAAGCATTCAAGTGTATGTATGGTATTGATACAGCTTCTGCAAAGTTGACAATCTTTGGCCGATTGGTAGTCGGATCGTTCCAATGGGTTGCATGTGTCATTCTTAATGTTTTTAAAACTGTATACATGTATGCATTATAGATTCAACATAACCGAATTTAGCACAATCACTCGTTTTCTTTATTTTTATATAAATTGACATTGAACCTAATTTTTAACTTAGTGCACTTGTAGAACATGTAGTAACAAAGCATTGAGTAAGATTTTAGGCTTTCCGGATCGTTACTAAAATAGTATTTATTTTAAATAAGAATTTAATATAATTATTTCATTCATATTCCAAAGTTATACGCAGAATCGTTACAGTTAACAGTCTTAACAGTTTTGGTGTAATAATTTATTCGAGGTAATAAAAATACACTTTTAGAAAAAAAAACTGGTGAAAAAGCCCGGTTTCTTTGATATTCGAAATATGAGCTTTTCATTAAAACCGAAACCACCGACTTAACAAAAATAATCGATCACTCTATTAATTATAAAAGAAATATTGTTATAAATTCCTTAAAAGTCTTTTTTCTAAAAACTTAAGGATAAAATTTGATAAATTGAAAGTTTCTTGTGAAAAAGAGCTGAGTTGTCTTCTTTTTTTTTAAATTAAGAAAAAAATAATACTTTTTAAGAACACAAATTAAGTGTTAAAAACCAAGATTCCATTAAGATTTAAAAAAACAAAAACTCAAAAAATAAAGATTTTTAAACAAAAAATAAAGAAAATATTTAAACAAAAAGTTAAAATTAATATTGTTAACATAAAAAATAATAAATAAAATTAAACAAAAAAAAAACAAGAAAAAAATTGTAGTGAGAAAACAATAATCAATCCAAGAAAAATTATAAAAAACAGAGATCTTTTGAAAAGAAATAAAAGAAAATTTAAATAAAATTTCAAGTAACAAAAATTTCATCCCTGCGCTGATAGAAGTTCCTATGTAAAGAAGAAAGTCCTATTCGTTATACAAAATCTTAACTGGTTTTTGATTTACAAAACAGTTTATGTTGTTCTATGTAAAAGAAATGTTCCAATAATATTTCCTATATAAACATTTTTTTCATTTAAAGTATTAAAAAAATAATGTTTATACCCTCTACCTACCACAAGTAGTGAAGAGGGTATAATAACTTTGACATTCCTTGTGTAACGCTAGGAAGGAATCATCTTGGACCCCAAAATGTATATATTCTGGCATTAAATCGAAATGTGAAGCGATATCCGTCTATCTGTTCATCGGTCTTGAAACATCCTCTAAATTTAGGCGAAAATTCTTAATTATAAATCACCAAATTAGAGTAATATTTTTCCATAATATCATGAAATATATACCTCATTATTATTCCAAAAATTTTCAAAATCGGTTCAGTAGAAAAAAAATTATAGCCAAAAACATAACTAATTTTATGTCTCATAAAGGTTTCTTTGGTATAAGAAATACTTTCATACATTGTATGCATTTTGTGAGTGTGTATGTCCGTATAAGGTACATGTACGAATTATAATGTTCTTAGGTATTTGTGGTAGAGGGTATTGAAGATTCGACATAGCCGATGACATTCTTACTTGTTAAATATTAAAAAACAAATGATTTTCTTTGTAGAATATTTAGTATATGCATTCAATAGATAGCGAATTTTCGCACATTTCACTTTCGCCAGAATTTGAAATTATGTAAAAACATATATGACATATAGTTGATTCTATTGTCTCAAAAACTTATCAATTTGCAAGGAATGCTGCAAAAATATTGACATTAATTTGTTCCAACAAAATTGCCTAAGTTAAATTGCTTTATATCTTTCCAAACCACACATTAAAACGTTAATAAATCTACTCATAAGCGAAAGATTAAAAAAATATATGTTAAAATGATGGAATTGTAGCCAAATAATACTGCTCTTTTGACTCTCCTAAAAAAAAATACAAAATTTTACATAGGAACTTTGGGAGCACAGTGACGTTTTATAAAAATGTAAGAAATATTTTAACAAAAACTTATTTAAAAAAAATCTCCAAACAACAACCATTTAACGCCACAAATCATTAATTTGAAATAAATTTTAAAAATATAAAAAATTACATAAGAACTACATAAGGCAGGTCTCAAATAAAATGTCTATATTTTATAACTCAAAATATTAAATTGACATTTCAAAATTTATATAAAAATTAAAAAAATATATATAAAATAAATTGATTTTATTTAAAAGATTTCTGCTTTCGGACTTGCCTTTTTTATAATTTTGTATTAAATTAATTTAAACTAAAAGAAACAAAAATTATTAATTATTAAATAAAAAAAATTAATAACTAAATAAAATTAATAAATTGATTAATTAATTGTTTAATTTCATTTGTATATATAAATCTTAAAAATATATAATTCTAATTATTATTATTTTTTAAATTGTTTTCTTTAAATTTATATATAAAAAAATTATAAATTGTTTTAAGTCTTTTATTATATTAAACACACACAAACAAACAACAAAAATAAAACAAGATACAAAAACAAAAAACAACAACAAATACTTTTAATATAATTTTGTTATTTTATTTAGATTCAGAACGATCAAAATTTATTTCAAAAGGGAACTGTGAAACGAAAATTTGGAGCGGTTTTTTTGAATGTTATTTTAAGGGTTTCAGAATTATAGAAATAGAAATTTTCTATTAATTAAAACTATTTTTGTTCACTGTCTTTAAGAACTTTGTTTTAGAACGATTTTTTTCAAAATCGCAATTTTTAATTATTTTCTAAAGTTTAATTTTGAGTAAAATTCTCTTTTATACTCTCCACATGTGGTGTCATTCCATGTGTAACGCTGAGAACGAACAATCTAAGAGCGCATAATATATTCTTGCATCTTATCAATATCTGAGTCGATTTACCTAAGTCCATCTGTCTGTCCGATATGGAAATATGGATCGATATCTTAGGCAACCTCTAAATTTAAGCGAGGAACCATCATAAAATTGTCAATTATAAATCGTTAATCTAGAAGGAATTTATAATAATATTAAGTTATATGAACTTCATTACCATTCGAAAAATTTTCAAATCGGTTCAGTGGACAAAAAAGTTATATTCAAAAAATAACTTATTTATGACTCATTACGTATTCCTGTATATGTCTATGAGTATTTATATCTACGTAACATAACGCATAGTTGAATAAACCCATTCTTACTTGTTGAGAATGTTTTCTCTTAAAATTCGATTTAGAAAAGAGGTTATGTTAAATTTTCCATTTAAAGAGCACTAACTAAATCTATATTTAAAGCATAATTTTAAATTGATCTTGGACTCATGATTAACAGTAAATTATGAAATATTATTTAAATTCGGATTCCTTGTCTAATTGAAATCCAAAGAAACTCCGAAACAAATTCTTTACGAAATCAATATAAAAATTCTTGGAAATTTTCTTTAAATTATAGAAGATTTTTTAAGTTTCAATATTTTTCAATATCACGGGAAAACAAATGTTGAAATTTGGTTTTATTAATTTCCAAGTCGTTTCAGACCTTAATTTCATACAAATTTTAAATTCTCTATTTTATAAAAAAAATCCTTTAATTCACGATTATGTTCCATATGAAATTCAAGATCTTAATTTAATCCATTTTAAAGTAATTTTTATAAATTAGGCAATTTAATTAATTTTAATTAAAATTTCATATTAACTATTTAATAAATAAATTAGTCATCAAATTATATTTTATTATTTGAAAAAAAAGACAATTGATTTATGCAAATTTATAACATTTAATTATTAATATTAAATTAAAATTAGTTAAAGCAAACAAAAACTAATCAATTTGTTTAAATTTTTGTAATTTGTATTAAATAAATTTATATTGTTTTATTTGTATAATTTTTTAATTAAGATTTTTTCTTGTAAAATTTTATTAAATAATTTTATGTTTACATAATTTAATAATATTTTTTATTAATCGATTAATAAACAATTTTTACCACCTAAATTTTTTTGCCCCATTTTTAAACAAAAAAATAATTGTAATTAAAAAAAATATTAATTAAGCCAAGTGAAAAAGAAAAATAAAATAAAATATGAATTGAATAAATAATTAAAATTCTTATATGGTTTTTTCTTTAATTTAATTAATCTAGAGTTAAAATGTATTTTTGAAAATTTCCAATAAAATGAATATATATTTTTTTAATTAAAATTTTAATTGACAGTGCTGATTAGTTGAGCTTATAAAAATCAATAATAAAATTTCGATTGATATTTTGAGTTTATAAAGCCTGATTTAAGATTAAAGAAAATTCAACGTTGAACATAGTTTATTTTAAAACGTTTAAACCTTTTTATGTTTGAGGTGAATTCATATTGTACATACTGGAACCTTTCAATTATTATATTATAAAATTATACACCGATAATTTTTTTAATATATTTAGTAGTTGAATTTTATTGAAGAAGATTCCCCAAAAAACTGCATTAATTTTGAAATAATATTGAAATAAAATTTATACCCCACACCTACGCAGGTGGTTGGGGTATTATGCGTTTGTACTGATGTTTGTAACATACAAAAAATATGATTTGACACCCACCTTTAAGTATAACGTTTAAATCATAATCACTTTCTGAGTCGATTTAACAAAGTTCGTCCGTATGTCCCTCTGTCTGTCTGTCCGTCTGGGCTGTCCATGTAGACGTTGTACATACCCTACAAGTCGCAATTTTTGAGGTAACTTTACGAAATTTTATACATATTATTATTTTGGGCTAAGGATGAAGTCTATAGAAATTGCCTAAGTTCTAAATATTATTTCAGGTTCTTCCCATACAAATGTCCTCCTGAAATGAGGTTTTGAGCTCATAAAAATCCTGAACATAAAGTGATTTCGACGAAAATATGTCTTATGATTTTCTAAAAGGATGTGCAAAATTAAAAGACGATCGGTTCATTATTTCTCATAGGTCCCATACAATTCTTTCCTTCCAAATATCACTTTTAAAAATTGCTCAAATTAGGATAAATATAAGCAAAAATCTATGTAAAAAATTATATGAGACTCGGTCCGTAACTTCTTCTATCTCCTAAATAACCATCCACAAAAAATCGTTTTCAAATGCATAAATTTCACATAAATGTTAGTGTCACAATAATGTACTGCACATTTAAAAATCAGAAAATAAAATTATACGAGGATCGTTCAAGAATTTTTCGAAACCACCATTTTTAACCAATATCATGGAGTCGAATATAACATAGTCTGGTCTGACCGGCTAAAGTTTCTTCTATCTATAGTTACTTCTATTTTTCCCAAATCATCCGACTTGACGTAATTTCAATATTTTGAAACATTCCTGATTTGTTTAATTTTAACTTATAGAAGAGAGCTTTTTTGGATCTTGTTGGTAATACGATATTGCTTTTGGAAATAAGAAATTAATGGACCTCTAATAATATAAATTTAAAATTTAATTATAACTTCTTTTATATTGTTTTTTACTACAAGTATTCGGAGACGGCATCGGTACCGGAAGTTGAACAAATTCGAACTTTTTTACTCCTCAATATCAATTTCTTTTCACTAAACATTTTATTGAAATTTCAAAACTAAATTGAAATATGAATTTATTAGAAATTTAAATCTTTAAATGAATTAAACAATTATGTTAGATATGGACCGATCATTTAAATTTATATAAAGAAACTTGAAAAGTTTCTTTTTAATTTTTCGCAAAATTAATTATTTTTTAAAAATTCCTATTTCATTGAAACTTTTTCCAATTTGCATTTTTAAAGAAAATATTATCAAGATCCTCTTTTTAGTATTTTTTTTTTCAAAGTTCTCTTTTTAGATAAAATTATCAAAAAATTTTAAATAAAACTTTTCAAAATTCTCTTTTTTTAGGAAAATGTTTCGAAAATTCACTTTTTTAGAAAATTTTAGAATTTCCAAATGAATTAAGGTCTCTTATGAGCAGATATAATGAAACCCTAAAATAAGATTTAAAGTTATTAAAATCAAAATTAACATTTTATGTGATTTTTTTAGAAAGTTTAACATGATATTCACGATATAAGTATTGACTCAAAGTAGATTCGTAATTTTTCCAAGGAAATTGAAATTTTTTATTAATAATTCAAAAAGTATATACGTTTTCCTTTAAAATCCAAATGTTATTATATTAACATTTTCATTTTAAATCCGTTTTTTAAGTTTTATTGAAAATATTTCAAAAATGTTAAATTTTAATAAAAAATTAAAAATATTAATTATAAAAATTGACAATTTTGATCGTTTATTCAAATTCAAATTTCTAACTAAAAAGTTTTTCACATAATTTAAGTTTTTACAAAAAATATTTAAATTTCTTAAAAAGTTCCAAATTTTTTAAAATAAACTTCGAATTGTTTCTTAAAAAGCGATTGGAAATTTATTTTTTTCAAAATAATTTGAAATTTTACTAAAATTTTAAATATTCGCGAAACAGTTAACTTTTTTTTAGTTTTATATATAACTTTTTCATTTTAAAATTATTTTTAAAATTTTATTTATAATTTTATTTAAAAACATTAAATACAAATAAAAACAATAACAAATAACATAAATTTGATACAAAATAAAATAAAAATTAATTAAATAGATTTTTTATTTGTACATATCATCATAAAAAATATTAGAATTAATAAAAACACTTCACTCAATTCAAAAACAAAATAAAATAAATAAAAATAATAAAAAAATTATATTTTCTACTTGCTTTATAACAGAAAAAACAAAAATTTAAAACAAAATAAAATAAAAAATTTATTAAAAATAAAAACTGAACACATTTTCAAAAAAAAAAGCCTTAACACAGTGGCAACTATTAAATAAAAATAAAAAAAAAATATTGAAACTCAAAATAAATAAAAATAAATAGCCTGACCAGTATTTGAAATATTTATAAAAAATAATAATAAAATTGGTATTATAAAAAATTAATTAAAAATAATATTTCATATATAAAAAAAATTTAAAAGAAACAATTAAATTTAAAAACAAATGTAGTGTGTATTTTTTCAAAAAATCCCCATCCCCCCAGAAAAAAAACGAAAAAAGTTATAAACATTTTTAAGAAAGAGCAATAAATTAGAAATTTAAAAATTAAATTTAGTATTGGAATAAAAAATTAAAAAAATTATAATTATTATCGCTACAAAAAAAATAATAAAAAATAAAAAGAATTTAAAAAAATTAATAAAATTAAAATAAAAAATTTAAGCAAAAAATAAATAAATAAACTAAAAATTATAAAAAAAAAAAATAAATTATAATTATATATTTATAAACAAAATATTTTAAATAAATAAAAATTAAAAAAAAACATTTTGTAATTTTCAAAACCCTAAGAATTCAAAATGACAAGAATTCTTTATATAAAAATAATAAAAAAAAACAAATAATTAAATTGTTATTAACAAACATTTAATTATAGATGAAAAAAAAGCTCGCGTAAATGCTCGTGACTAATTAATGATGATGATTAATGAAATAATATTTGAAATAATTAAAATATTAATCAAATATTAATTAGAAAACAAAATAATAAAAAATAAAACTTTATAAAAAGTATTTAAGAGTAAAAATAAATAAAATCAGATCTTCCTTTTTGACATTAAAAATACACCAACAACCAAAAATCTCTTAACAATTAAAATTTTAATTGAAATTGAATCAAAATTATTTTTGTTAGAAAAAAGGGCTTTTAAAACTGTTTTACTCATAGAAATAAATATTCTATATTTAAGGAATGCACAGTGGGGTGGAAGTTAAAATTGTGGGAAACAAATTTGATTAATTGTTTAATAGATATAACATATAAGTTAATTGTTATATATCTGCTCTACAGTTCCGGAATGGAAGTTTTTGTTTTAAAAGATTTAGATTTTCTTATCTTTTTTTATAATCAACAAGTTAAAGTGTTAAATTCGGCTCTGCCGAATTTTCTATACCTTTTTTGTTTTTATGAACCGATTAGAAGATTAAAAAAAAAAATCAAAATTCGCCTTATAAGGGATTCAAGATATTGGAAAATGTGTTTTTGCTTATAACTCCGGAACTAATTGTCTGATTCATTTCATGTCTTTAGCGCATCCGCTAAATCAATTGAAATCTAACTGTGAACAAATTAACTCTTCAACTCTTACAGATTCTTCAAAAAATAGAAGAAAAGCGAAAAAACAATGAACAAATTTCTCTGGATTTTAAAAGCAAAATTCTCGAAAGCATTCCCAATCGTTTGATATACATATCATATATGTCAACTATAGGTCGGCTGCATAAAAACTTGATTTCAACCGACAAGCGAATGGACATTGCTCAATCAATTTATTCCAAAATATATATACTTTTAGTGGTCTAAGTCGAAAATTGTGGAAATTACAAACTGAATGACAAACTTATATATACCCTTCTGACCCAGTGAGGTGAAATGTATAAAAAAGCCAATTTTAAATAAAATAATTTATAAAAATTTTATTTATTTAAATTTTATAAAAATTCCAAAGTATAAAACGTTTCTCAGCCCTATAAACCCCTTCTAAGTCGTTAAAAATTTCAAATACAATTTAAAAAAAATAATATTGGATCTAAATTGTAATTCTTCCATGTTGATAATGTTTCTGTCTCCCTGGCCTTATGCTCCCACGCATTTTACGGATAGGCAGTTCAATAACTCTCGGTATTATAGTGCTATAGATAATCGGTAACTGATATTACCTTTGATGGTCGTGTGGGTGCCAAATCTCCCTTTATCGCCCTATTACCCCGACCCTATTTAATCCAGCAGTGCAATTAAAATAATTTCAAATGAAATAATTTTACAGACATTTCATAATTAATATTTGCTTTGTACTTTTAACGATGTGTTATTTTTGGAGATATTGGTTATACTCTATAGTTCCAAAGAAACTAAAAAGCCGGAAATTAGCTTATAAAAAGGAGAGCAAAAATTAAAGAAATTTATGTTCTGTTATTTTTGATCTACGACCTGTATTTTCCGAACTATGAAAAAATATATAACAAATAATATTTTGATAAAATTAAAGTTATCACAGATTTTGTCTTAAATCAATGGTCTCCATTTTTGAATTATTTGAAATAAAAGTAATAATAGATTTCCCTCTTTTTGTTCTAGGTCCTCAATTAGTGGGATTTACAAAAGATCTTTATATTTTTTATAAAAATTTATTATTAACAGATCACAGTGTATCCAAATCGATGTATTTGGAAATCCAGCTGGAATAGTTGGAGATATATTAATGAAATTTCAAATGATTAGAGAAGAATTAGTTTCGAATTGATATCGCCCCTACCTGATAAGGGATGTAGTCGGTGAGAAAAAATCATTTATGAATTGTGACAACAGAAATTTTTTATACAGATAAACCCAATAAATCTTTTTAAAAAAACCGCTAAATGGAAAACACTTTATTTAGTTACTCTTAAGGAGTGAGATTAACAAATTCCGAGCAATAAGCTTACTGGGCTGCCTTCCGAATATGTTGATAGCTCTTTTGAAAATTCTTTCTTTTTTAGAAAGAGGCTTTAGAAAAATTATATAGTCCATTCCATTTACCTGAACCAGGTTTTCTATCAAGTGAAGAATTCTTTAAATAAAATTCAGGAATAAAATTCTTAACATATAAAAACTGTTGTACTTTTTTGAATTGTATAAGATAAAATTTTTAACGTCAAATAAAATGTTATAATTTTTGAATACATTTAAGACAAAATTGTTATACGGAAGCTAAAAAAACATAAAATTATAAAATATGATGTTTGATAGTTGAAATAAAACAAAATATCGAAAGTAATTTTCGAAATTTAATTCAAATATTTTTTAAAATTTGAAAATATTCTAAAAGCCCTTTTCGAATTAAAAATTCTAAAAAGATTTTGTTTTCCCAAAACCTTTTTTAAGTCTTAAGAAATTGGCCAAATAGTTTTAAACATAAATTTCAAATACATTTCAATATTTTTTAAGTTCTGGTACACAAAAACTACAACTGCAGTCAAAATAATAGCACCACATACAAACGTTTTTAGATAAAAAGTTGTTCCCAAATTGGGGTTTAAATAAAATCAAAAAAAAGTTAAAAAGATTGTGAAAATTATTGAATGGATCTACATCGGGAAAATGGACAGGCCAATTTATTATAGTGACGTCATTATTGTGAAATCATTTTTTAGCTATTTTGGTGGTAGTTTCGGGTTGTTGTCTTGTTGCATGACTTAAATCAGTGGTATTTCTGCAGGCATATACGTTGGCATTACTTCGACTAATATTTTACATATTCAGACACATCCAAAGTGGTTTAAATAAGGTAAATTTGTCTTACACCGCAGTACGAAAAGTACCTCTATACCATAGGACTAGAACCGTCATGTGTGAAAGATTTTGTAGTAAATTTTTAAATATATTCTTTGCTAGGAGGCCTCTTAACAAATAAAATTATTTCAGACTAATCGATTCACAAAATACTACTTTTCAATATGCCAAACCAAATAAACTTTAATCTATTTGAGACATGGGGAGTAGTTAAGAGAAGGACTTTTCAATGACGATGGGCTTTCAAATTATATTCTTTAAGCCTTCTGTTACAGTTTGAGTACTTATTGACAGATTTAATTCTTCTTTTGCCTTCTTTATTTTATGTAATATACGGTGAACCATTAAAGGTATCGCCAGTTTTTCGTCTACGACTCCCTATTTTTAATTTGTAGGTTATGATATTTCAAATCATTTTATTTGATTATTTCGGCATAAGTTCGGTGAAAAATTCTCACACGGTGACAGTAAAAGCTCAGCTGATTATTTTGTTTCTGTCAAAGTTTGTTTACATTTGTATACCCTACACCACCATAGGTTACCCCAACCACCTATGGTGGTGTAGGGTATTAAGCGTATATAAGTATAAATATACCAGGACTCAGGATTACTTTTTGAGTCGATTTAACGATGTCTTAATGAAATTTCGCATGTCTCATTGTTTTGGCCCACGGACGATGCCTTTTGAAATTGGTTCAATACAAATGTTCTTTCCGGTATGGGAATTTCAGGCTGCAGAAGTCCTAAATATAAAAGAGAAATTTGGCACAAAACTAGTTTTATATTACTCTAAGACGATGTGCCAAATTATACAAGGATCGGCCCAGTATTTCTTATAGATTCGATACAACCACCTTAAAATCTCACATTTAAATCTCACATATACGTTGATATTGTAATAAGAATTTGTCAAACTAAAGTAAACATATGCAAAAATTGATGTGTGACATTTTACGAGGGTCGGCCCATAATTAGTTCTAGTTTAAATATAATGTTCACATAAAAAAATCCTTTTAGAAAACACTAATCCCACATGAATGTTAGCACCATTAAAATATACTGCACTCGTAAGTATAAATTAAGAAATTAATTTATACGACGGTGTTTCATTAATTTTCGGTAGCTTATAACCAACAATGTTTGTGGGGTATTAAATAGCACATATTATATTATTACGTAAACATTTTTTACAATCACAGTTATTGGAATACTCGTGTTAATTTAAAAGGAATGAATTTAACTTCTTAGAGAATGAATATATTTTAAATAATGAGATTACAAAATTAAGGATAAAAACGAAGATGTGACATGTTTGTGGTGCTATTATTTTGATCGCAACTGTATTTTTCTAAAAAATATATATTACAAAAAATTAGCATTAATTGCACATTTTTTCTATAACAATTTTACAAAACAAAAATATATATTAAAAAATAAAAATAAAAATAAAATATATATTAACATAAATGTCCTTAAATTAAAAACAAATAATAATAATAAATTTTAAAAGAAATTATATCTGATTTTTAGCTTATACCTATATATAAACTTATATATACATACATATACATACATGTAAATATTAATATTTAATAAAAATATACAAAATAATTAAAAACTACAGTAAAATTTAAAATAAAAACAACAACAAAACGAAATAAATTTATAAAAAAAAAGAAAACAAACAACAACATACTTGTTTAATTAATTTTAGTTTTAAATTTTAAAAAATTATTTAAAAAAAATAATTTCTTTTAAGTTTTCTTTGAAAAACCAAATTTGAAAAAAAAAACGAAAAAGAAAAAAAATTTTGTCAAAGAAATATTGAAAATAATATTGAAATACAGTAATTGTAAATTATATAAGTTTAAAAAATAACAACATACATTATATACATAAAAATACATATATTTAAACAAAATAAAAATAAAAACTAAAAAAAAAAACAAAAAGAAGAAAAATATTGAATTTAAATAAAAATTTCAGTAAAAATTATTTAAGATTGGAAACAATTTTTCAAATGTGTTTTATTTCAAAAACAAACTACAAATATGAAAATTACAAGACAAAAGACGAAGACTGTCGAAACAATTGGTTAAGATCGGTCCATGTTTTCTTATAGACCCTGTTAATTTAAATGTTTTGTTAAAAGTTATTAAAAGTATAACTACAAAATTACCGTTTAACTAAACACTGGTGCACATTTCTGTAAGCGTACCTAAAATGTAAAATCAACGTTGAGCAGAGTTTATTTTAGACAATGTTAATTTTTTCTTTTAGTTTTAATAAAACGTTCTTAAGTTTGGAGTGAAATAATTTTGTACATTTTAAAATCTTTCGATTTTTATTTAAACAAGTAATAATGCAATATTCGTCTATGCAGAATATTTAATATCCTCTATCACAAAAGCTTAAGAAATACATTATGTTCCGTACATGTACATTATATGCACTCACATATGTACAAAGAAACCTTTTTAAGTCATAAAATTAGTTATAATTTTGGCTATAACTTTTTTTCTTCTTAACCGATTTTGCTAATTTTTCGAATTTTTATGAGGTATATATTTTTTGATACTATGGAAACATTTTATGCTAATTAGTCGATTTATAATAAATTTCAGGGACTTAGACAAAACGCATTTCTGGCAAATTTTTTGCAATTTCCTGACCAAACACTTTATGTTGCTGATGACCAAAGGAATATTGAAGTAAAGTTTAGGACCCAAAAGCAGTCAAAATTGTCCAAAAAGTTCTTGGTAGGACTAGCGATATGCGTTTGCTGCAAACGAAGACAACCATTTGTTACAACAAGCTCTAAAAATACCGACATTTACATAAAGGCTGCATCCATTCATAAGACTTCATAATGTGTCCACTTATTTTGGCCAGATTTGGCATCCTGTTACTAAAGTAAGCATATGGTACTAGAATGTAGTATTTGAACCAAAAAGCAAATCCTCCAAACTGCTCGGAGCTAAGGTGAAAAAATATTGGACTCGTGTTAAAAGTGAATTGAAAAGAATAAAGAAGGTATCCAAAAGTGTCAATTTTCAAAGTAACAGAAAGCTCTATAAAAAAGTTAAAAACGGGCTTCCGAAATCGTTTCAAAAATTCAACACTATTACTGAAAACGAAGAAGTAAGAACTACTTTCAACGGAAACACAAACTTTAGCATCATGGGACCTAAAAAGAAAAACCCATATTTGTATTAATCACAAAATCCCGGATACCACAAGCAAAATTTGGATTTAACTCCATTTGCCTAAAAAGTACTTCAATACCTTATAATTGGAATAATTGGGGAAAGGTACCCCCATACAAAATAAATATTGATTATCGAATATCTTAAGAACTATAACGGCTGGATATAGTTTTCAAATTTGGCGCCAACAATTTTCTTGGGGAACTGTTTTACTGGATAAAACATAGGACAGATAAGACCAGGGGGTGGGGTACCGCCCCTACAAAGCAAGATTTTCTTTGGCAAAACGAAGATTGTCGGATCTACTATTTCTTAGTATAAAACAAAATTATACGTTTTTATTGACAAGTTCAGTTGCCAGTTGCCATCTATAATATAATTTGGCAACTATTCGGTTGACATTCGTAATCGACCTATTTAGAACAAGACCTATTTAGAAATAGTAAAGCATTTACTGAAAACATAAAACCAATGTCATATTATTACACCAAACTGTATATGTATGTTAAGAATTTTTCGATCTCATTACGTACTAGATGTTGAAAATTATTATAGACAGATTTCATTAAGGTAACAATAAACATCAATTTGAAATTTTTTGATAAAATTCCCTAAACTTTTAAAAATTTGAAATTTTTTTTGTTAAAACAAAATTTTCATAGAATTGTACACATACACACACATATATTATGTATTAAAGTATGTTTGTGTATATTAATTAACAAAAAATAATATAAAAACAAACAAAAAATAGTTTGCTAAAATACAGAAAACACTGAATACGTATCCGAGAAAAAGTAAATCCCCTCCTTTTCATAAAAGAATGACGAGAAAAAACGTTAATAATCAATAAACAGCCGGAGATAAGCAAATGAACCTAAAGATCATTTAAAAAAATACGTATGTAGATCTAAATTCTCGAATATAAAAACCCCAAGAGCAAAAGAATCAATGTGTCATAATAAAACTAAATCTACAAACGACCACAAGTCTTAAATTTATATAAATTCTTTTAATAAAAATAAAAAAAATAATTAATAAAATGGCAAATTTATTGAAAATTGTTGCTGTTATAGCTTTAGGTGAGTTAAACGATTTAAAAGATTAAGGTAATAAAATAATAACAGGAAAAATGTTCAGTCTTACCTTGCTGTTTTGGAGTTACCATTAAGCCACGCAGTAGTTGGGATGCTGCTCCAGCACGTTCGCCCTCACGTATACGCGGAGCCGTTGATTATGTTATTATACACCATTCGGATAATCCTAATGGATGTTCCACCGAAAGTGCTTGCCAAAGATTAATTAAAAACATACAAACCGATCATAAGGGTAGAAGAAATTTCAGTGATATCGGTTATAATTTCATTATTGCTGGTGATGGCAATGTTTATGAGGGTCGCGGTTGGGGTTTACAGGGTTCTCATGCCCCCAACTATAATCGTAATAGTATTGGCATTGTTTTCTTGGGCAATTTTGAAAGTAAGTTTAGCTGATTATTCGAGTTATTTCTTAATTTTATATGTCCATATTTTTCTAAATTTTAGATTCCAAACCCTCCGATCAAATGTTACAAAATGCTAAGGATTTAATAGCTCAAGCTGTTAGTGGTGGTTATTTAAAGGATAATTACACTTTATTGGGCCATCGCCAAACTAAAGCCACTTCTTGTCCCGGTACTCAATTGTATAATGAAATAAAAACTTGGCCTCATTGGCGTAATATTTAAACACTAGTATTAAGAGGAATTTTTATTTAGATTAACTTTATTACAACTTTTATTCTGTTAATTTAATAAACTTTTATTTATTTAAAAATATAGATTAATAATTTTTTTAAATTTTATTTCATGATAAACTTAGTCACAGTGGGTATGTAAACAAAGAAATAATTAATTGAAACGGTACCTGTTGTCAGTGATAATAATTATTAGTGTTGCCATTATATTTTCTTTTGAACTTGAAATTAAGAGATTTTTAATTCTAAATCTGGTCGAGAAAGTGTTAAGAAGCATTTTCAGTTAAACATTTAACAATTGGAACTCTGTTCCGGAACGACTCTAGTCACACTGTGTCAAGATAGTCAACCCAGGGACAGCTGTATCAAACGTAACTGTTTTCCCCAAGAAAGAACTATCGGATACTTCAGGTCAATACTAAGTTGACCTAACAAAAGTACCTTCTTTAAACATTCGAAAATGGTGTTATGGTTATCACATAAGGTAGAAACCGTTTATAAGTAGTTTTTTTGCTTACGGCCGTTAATCTTCAATTAATTTTTATGGTCATTCAATTCGGAACCTTCAAATTCGTAAAGACTAAATATAATCTTCCTTCACAAATAAAAACACATTTAGATTTAATTTTTTTCAATTAATACATTTTCAAACTTTATTCAATTAAAAGTTCAGTTTAACTAATTTTTAATTACAAATAAAGAACTCGTTTTAAAATTCCATTTTTCAATCAAAATATTTATTTATTTTTTCTTAAATTTACGTATCTATTAATTTTTAATGAAAACTCCTTATTTTAATTCTTTTCATTTTTTCAAATAACAAAATTTATTTAACAATTTGTTTCAATAAATTTGAAAATGTTAGTGGAAAATTAAAATATTTTTAATAAAAAATAATTTGTTGATGATTTTAAACAATTTCTACACAATTTCGCAGTTTATGAAAGGGACAGAATATTTTAATTTCAATTTTGAAAACAAGAATTTGTTAAAAAAAATAATAAATAACGAGTGAAAAAACCATCCTCAATTTATGTGACAAGAATAATATTGTAATATTGGAACAAGGATGGAAAAAATAACAAAGAACCAATTAGTATACAGAAGAGAATCCCACGCCGCCGTCGAAGTATGGATCCCACGCTGCCGTCAATACTTGGTATCCCTCGCCGCAGTCAATACTTGCGAGTCCCACGCTGCAGTCAAAACTTGGTATCCCACGCCGCAGTCAAAACTTGGTATCCCACGCTGCCGTCAAAACTTTGTATCCCACGCTGCAGTCAAAACTTGGTATCCCACGCCGCAGTCAAAACTTGGAATCCCACGCCGCAGTCAAAACTTGGTATCCCACGCCGCAGTCAACACTTGGAATCCCACGCCGCAGTCAACACTTGGAATCCCACGCCGCAGTCAGAACTTGGTATCCCTACGCTGTCGTCTAAGCTTAAAAAACACCCCTCCTAACCGGAAACCTGCCAAACAACGAAGAACCTAGGAACCGAACTGCTAACCCGACCCTCGTGAACCGCCATGCCCTGATGATTGGAAAGATCCCACGCCGCTGTCCGCACCTTGAAGATCCCCGACACCCAAACATTTGGAAGTCCCACGCCGCAGTCACCACCTAGAATATCACCGAGACTTGTTAGGTCCCACGCCGTCGCCAACAATAAGAAGGTCCCACGCTGCCGTCAATGCTTAAAAGGAAGATCCCACGCTGCCGTCAATACCTGGAAGGTCCCACGATGCCGTCATTACTTGGAAGATCCCACGCTGCCGTCATTACTTGGAAGGTCCCACGCTGCCGTCATTACTTGGAAGGTCCCACGCTGCCGTCAATTCGAAAAGATGTTGAGGTATATGTTTATGTATTGTTGAATATAAAACTGTTGTAATAATCTCCTGAAGACGAATAGATATTCTTCCCAATAGAATTTTCGAAAATAGGGATGAGGGCTGGAGACACCACAACACAGACAGAAACAATTCGACTCGACTCTCGAAGCAAGCAAAATAATTCAATCAAACCCACTATGTATATATCGGATGCAAAGGTATGTAGATGAAGATTTAATAATAGTAGTAGTTGAAATTGTAATAGCGCAATCAGTTAAAGAAGAGGAAAGGCATGAATGATAAAAACTCATTGGTCCTAATTATTAATATAGCATCGTCTCAATGTAGTAATGGCATTTTAAAATTCTCTCAAGGATTATGGGTTGTTAACAGGTTGGTTTTAAAGAAAGATTGCGCAAAGCAATCAAGATGATGATAAATGTGATCGTTTATCGCTCAAATGTTGTTTGTTAGAAGTTTTCAAACAGTACAAAATTCTAATTTCAAAGCGAAGTCTTCCCTCTTACGTTGGACGATGTTGTGGTTACTTATAACTTTGTGTAAAAGTCTGTTGTTAGATATTTGAATACTAGAAGATATTTTGTGTATTTTAAACGTCCATTTGTCGTTTCACAACAAGATTCATTTAGTAATCAAGATGACAATCGCTTTGTAATAGACCACTAAAATATCTTAGCTTTCCTCTCTCTCTCTCTCTCTCTCTCTCTGAACTAGTGGGTTCTATGACCCGATGATGATGATTATATGATGACTCTATTGGTTTTGATGACTTTAATACAACTCTCAGCTTTGTTAAGTTTCTGTCTCAAATATTAATTTTTGCATTAGACATTGAAGTTTATAGAGGAGCTTATTACAGTTATGGTGTTGATGATATATGATGATCTTTAATTTGTGTTACAGCCCTCTCTGTATCTGATTTACTCATTATCTTCTTTATGACTCTAAAGATTGTAGACTTTTGCTCAACAACTCAGATGTGTATGTTTAGATTTTTGCCTTGATGAATTAAGGAATAATCTTAAAAATTGTTTAAACCGCGCACCTGGTTCTTTCTTTTAGCTTGAAGTTTGAAGTATTAAAAAAAGACCAAATTCTATTTTACATTGAAGAAAGATCCCCAGGATCTTAGAAAATGTTGTAGCTTAACAGCTGCATATTTACTAGAAAATTTGTTATAGAGGATCCTTATCCTCGTTTTGTTTGCGAAGAGAAATGGATGGTTGGATGTGTTGGAATTTTTTTCTTCTTAAGGATTTTTGGTGTTGAAAGATTTGTATCTTCAACAAAGTTGTTGTTCGTTAAGAAAAAAGGATATTTCTAGAATTGGGTTCTTGTAGACGATGCTTCACATAACTGCTGTTCTAAGACCTTATGTCCCCGGGTGATGATTAATGAAGTTTAGATCAAAAAAAGTATATCGCGACATGGTTTTTGTTTCTTTCTTAAGAAATGTGGTACAAAAAGTTGAAATTCATTTAATATAATTTGGCTGTAGTTTTTCAACAGCTTGGTCTTTTAATAAGCTGCAGTCTTAAACCATGGGCATGTTATATGTAGTTGTTTGTACTAACACAACAATGTTTAAACAAACTCTCCCTTCTCTCAAGTGGTTAATAGAAAACTATTTTACACTCCTGGCATTTATAATTCCCCATTGGCAAAACACCCTGTGCATTTAACTAAAAGGCAATTGATTGTAGGCTTGTCTCTCTAGATATCTCCCTCTCTCTCAGTTTGGTAATTATCGGCTCGTTTCTCTCTTACAACTCGCTTAAAACGCTTTCTCTCTCACTCAAATGTTTCACTTTTTCATTTTGTTTGTTCAGATCGTATCTCAGAGTTATTTCCCAAGTAGTTGTATTTCATTTAAATTAATTAAAAATTTCAAAACATTTTCAAACAAATTTACGAAATATTGAAAAATTATTACAAACAAAAGTTTACAAAGGAAATTATTTATAAGATGATTTTACAGCAAAGAGATTTTTTTGTAACAATAAAAATGAAAAATATACTTTATACAGAGCATTCATTATTAAATAAAATTAATTTAACAAGTTGCTTTTAACTCTAGGCCACGAATCTAAACATTTCTTATTGTTGTTGTTGTGTTTGGATGATAAAATAATTAAGTAAAATTTTAATTAAATTAAATTGTAATTAAAAATTAGAACTAGAAGAATAGAATATTTTATAACAAAAAATTTGAAACATTTTTTTTTGTTCTTTTCTTTTGTTTTCTTTTTTGACAACAAATTGATTTTGTAAAATTAATTGTAAAAATCGTTAAAATATATAACAACAAACATTATAATTTGTTTTTAAGAACTATTGAGAAAATTTTGAACAATAATTATTTATAATTAAGATTTTTAAAATAATCTTTTCTTTTTTAACAATTTCATTTTTTTTTAGCATACAAAACATTTGAGGGATGAAAATATTTTTCTTTTTTTCCTTTTCTATTATTTTTTTCTATAATCTTTTTTCTTTTGATTTTCAATATTTTTGATGTTTTTCATAACATTTTTCAATATTTTTAACGAAATAACAAAAATTATTTAAGGATGTTAACAAATTATAAAATAGCTGATTACAAGAAGAAAAAAATGTAAAATTTTTAAAAAGTAGAGAAAGAAAATAGAGTGGGCGCCGTGTTTCTGGATTCCCTTTTTAGAAACATTTATTATTTGTTTGATAGTTAGCGTTTGATTTTTATGAAGCCCTGCTGAGTTGTTGTATCGTATAGATTCCCTTTAACGATATTTGTAGATAGATGAATGGATAGTTATAATAATTGTAGTAGTGTGGGTGGTTGGTTAAAGAAAATGATATATATTTTTTTTTTGAAAATTTGTGCTGGTGTAGGAGGGAAAATTATTGGAAATATGCCTGCAAATGGTAGTAATTAGCGAAGAGGAATTTATATTTATTAAAATAACCTGTGTGTTGTTGAAAAAATATAAAATTTTAAACACAACGTTGCTGGAGATGGAGGAGCAATCTTGTTTTCAACAGCTGTCGAGAGTCAACAATGGATGTAGTCGCTCAAGCAGCTAAGTAATCTAAATGAGGCTTCTTCTTAAGTCCATACACATACACAGGCACCGATCAACTGTGTTTTATAGTAAACTGCCACCACAATGTTTTAGATTTTTTCAGACTTCAAAGAAAAAGTTAAAAAAAAAAAAAAAAAAAAAAAAAAAAAAAAAACAGAAATCCTCTGTCAGGGTCTTCGATTTTAGCCACAATCTTTGCTGAGACTCTCCCTTCTCTTGTCATCGTCTATAACTTGTCACTAAGTTAGTGATTTCTTCTCATATAATTATGTTAAATTATTGGCCCTCACACATAAGAAACAAAACTTATGCACAGGCACCGATCAACTGTGTCATAAGGCTAAAACAAATTTGTTTAAAAAAAGTAGAAAAAAAAGATCCAAGAGAAGAAAAAAAAAAACAAATGTCCAAGCTGTTAGGTCCTTCTCATTAGATTAAAGCTATTTGTCACTTCAGTTTCACTCTCATTCTCTGATCATTATGCACAGGCACCGATCAACTGTGTCATAATATAAAAAGCTAAAAAAGTTAAAAAAAAGAAAACGTAGAACAAAAACCAAAAAGAAAGAAAAAAGGAAAGACAGTAGTAGTTTGACAATATTTGTCAACCCCCAAAAACTGAAGCCTTTCTTTTATCTGTGTGACCCTCGTCATAAATTCAAGAACTCTCTTGTCGTTGCTCATTTCTGATTCCCTTTTTGTCTCTCTCTCTCTAGTTATAAAATCATGTCCAGGCACCGTTCAACTGAGACATGATGCTATAAAAATATTAATAAAAAAGCAAGAAGAACAAGAAAAAAACACAAAAATAGGAAAAGAAAAAAAAAAACTGCCAAAGTTAAAGTTGCTTATATCTTCTTATGCGTCACCTTCATGATCACACATTCACTTCCAGTCACTGTCTTGAATTCTTATGCACAGGCACAGATCAACTGTAGCATAAGCCTATAAAAATTAAAAAAGAAGGAAAAACAAAAAAGAGCCCAGGAGATTCCAAATACAAAAAGTTTCTTTTCAGAAACTCTTTGCTGCTGTTGATTAATAATTTTTTGGGGCAGAACTATTAAACTGCTTTGTTTTAGATACAAGTTTCTTCTGAAACCAATGTTAGACACTCAGTATGGTTTTGCACACATTTCTTCTCGAGACGTGTTTTTGGCAAATCTTTACAAAAGTATTCTGTTACAAACTATCAGAGTTTGATTCAGTCGCTTCCAAAGCTACAAATATTTCATTTTAATATAATTTTCAGCAGTGTTTTTTGAGGTGTGGGTGGTGTTTATATAAATTTTCACAAATTTGTTGCTCTTTGTAAATTTTAAAATGCAACAAAATTCATTAGTAACTATTAAACAATATCGCTAACACAATAAACCTCTCCATTACACCATATTTAACACTTAATAATAAAATTTATTATTAAACATTTTTTAATAATTTTTTAACTACATTTAAGCAAGTAGTTTTAGCCATTGAAATGTCAATTTGTCGCTTGCTTTTCAACAATTCATTAGATTTTGAATTTAGTTTTTGTAAAATGTTTCTAAGAAAAAATATTTCTCAAAATTTTGTTTTGCTGGTCTTGCAAAATTCTCATTTTTCTGAATATAATTTCATTAGATAATGTTATGGCCAAAAACTATATCAAAAAATCTCAAGTTCCATTTTAGCAGATAAAAAAAACCTGCTACCAATCTCACCAGTAATTATCAATATAATATATACTTATCGATTTATTCAGATGCTCATTTTGCTTATGAATATTTCAAATAATTTTATGCGATTCCCTTAGCAATTATTTCATAGCTTGTAATAGAGTAATATAAATTGTAAATTATAATAAAGAGATTGTTTTATTTTGTGAGGATTATAGTGTTTTTTCAAGTTATTATCATCATTGTCATCAATAATACATACACTTACATTAAATTTAGTGTAGTTGTTGAATTGTTTTTCGATTCGTATTGAGTAGAGAGAAATTTGCCTTGCGATTTTAAAGCCACCATATATTTCATACTTCACATTGTTAAGAGATTTTCATTATAATAAACATTAGCGATTCCCTTAGCATAATTAAGCTTCTTTTTTGAGAATATATAGATATATAGAGTGATAGTGGTGGATTGAATTGTATTTTTTTAATCTGTTGTCTGTGTGTTCTGTAAAATAATTTTCAAAACAAATTTATTGTTAACAACAACAGCTTATTTTAGGCACACGCACAAAATATGTTTTATGTAATAATCAGCGGCATTTTCAATCTTTTTTTTTATTGTCACAAAAAATATTAGCGATTCCCTTAGCTATATTTTAGAGTGCAGTGAGTATAACTCGGGGGGCCAAGTCTCCTCATAACAATGTTAACATGTTATGAAGTGGGTTTTATCATCATCAAAACAACAATAAAACCACAAATAGACTCTCTCTTATACAACAAGAGGTTGGCTTACAATAAAAAAATTTCAGTTTCGTTTGTCGATCGATGTGTTAAATTTAAATTCATGTTGTGCTGTTGTTTTTATATATTTTTTTAATTGTTATGTATACAATAATTTATGTAAATTTCGGGCATAAAAATAAGCCGTACTTACAATTACCTCGTTCATGAGTAAAACGTTTGTTTCTTGTGCGTGCTCTCTCTTTATGTCTTGTATTACGATATTGTTGAAATATCATAAAAGCGATTCCCTTAGCGTTCTGGTTTTTTTCAATAACATTCATTCTATGAATTTCTTATTTTTTACTGCCAGACCAGCCGGAACGCATTAACAATGTTTCTTGATTTTCCACTGAGGAACTGATTTTAGTTTGGCGTGTTAAATCTTTATCTAAAAACGTAAAGAGAAGAGAAAATCGAAGACGAAAAAAAAGGAGAAAAAATATCGAACAAAAAATAGATGCATTATATGGAATTACAGCATATAGAGTGAGTTAAACATGTAAAACAAATGATTTCTGTCCACGCCAACCAATAGTTTTATAAATATTTCTGCAAAAAGTTCTTTAAAAATTCAAACAGGAAGTTAGGAAATATAGTCTGTCTTACGCTTAATCTAACCTTCTCTTTTCAGGTTTTTCTAAGAGAATAAAGTCTGGACTGGGAAATTCCTCTAACTTGTTCTAGAATTGAATAAAATACAATCATCAAAATAATAATGGGTAGCAACCATCGAGTTCAAAAATAAATGATGGTTTGGTTCAGGACTAATGAAATAATATAAAATATCAGCATGCCATATAGTTCTTACGTAGCGAGTTTATCATTTCAAGCCTTTTAATCATGAGGTTAGGTGGGATTTATGTGAATAGCAGCTAAAACGATCATAAAATTTACATTGAAAGCTCATGTTAAGCACCTGTTGTTGTTTTTAGTGTTAAATTTTGTAAAACTTCATTTAGAACAAAGAGTTGAGTCCCAAGTCTAAAAAAATATTAACTTTTTTGGATTAAAAAATGTAGAGCGCTGCATTTGTTTTTTCATATAGGGGTCGATGTTTGGTTCTTTAGGTTTGCCCAGTGTTAATGTTTAACTGTAATGAACTTATTAGTTGTAAAACAATTTTAATGTTTTCTTACGTTTGTAAATAAATAATGTTGAATACAATTGCAAAGCTCTAGCAGTCAAATCTTCCTTAATTAAAATTGGAACCAAAAGCTTGGTTCACTTTCTCATCATATATATATATATAATGTGTATATGTGGTGGGTACACATCTGTAAAAATTTCATTAGTTGTAAAAACAATTTCATTGTTTTCTTACACTTTTATAAAAAGTAGAGAAAATTTATTAAAGTTCCCATGAAACTCTGCAGATTTCAATCCCAAAATATCCATTTGCTTCCATACAAAATAGAAGGTAAGGAGGAAAAAGGACCCAGATTCATTTTGGTACAACAAAATTATGGCTCAGGCACAGATCAACTGAGTCTCATAATGCTAAAAATCAAAAATTTCTTTTTCTTTGTGATTTATTAAAAAATGAATCACCTGACGGTTTGCATTGTGCATGTTTGGAGGATGTTTGTCACATATCTCACATTCGCAGTAGAATCATATTTCAAAATTATGGCTCAGGCACAGATCAACTGAGTTCCATAATGCTAAAAATCGAAAATTTGTTGTGTGATTTGTAAAAAGTAATTTAATCACCTGTCTCATAAAAACACGCATTTAGCCCAGTGGCGTCAACAACCTTTTTACAACTTATTATGGCTCAGGCACCGATCAACTGAGTTCCATAATGCTAAAAATCAAAATTTTGTTTTGTTTTTAATGTATGAAAAACATGATCACCTGAGATTGCATAATAGAGTGCACATCAATCACATCTTAAACTTCTTTGTTGTAGAGTAACACCAAGTTTGTTTTTTATTATGGCTCTTGCACTGTTCAACAGAGTCCATTATGCTACAAAAGAACAAAATTTGTTTTGCATTCGGTAAAAAGTGAAAACCTGCCTGTTGTCAACATTTTAATTTCGACATCAAGTTGACTCCACATGTTAGTTATCATTAAATAACACTTTCAACCATTTGATCACTGAATTTATTCTCAAATTATTATGGCTCTGGTACCGATCAACGAGTCGCATAATGCTAAAAATCGAAAATTTGTTTGATAATTTTATGAAATTCAAAACCTGCCTGTTGTACGTAAAAACATCAATATTTCTTTGATTCGTTCTCAAATTATGGCTCTGGCACCGTTCAACAGAGTCCATAATGCTAAAAATCAAAACAAATTTGCGTTTTGTTGTGTTCAAAATAATACAATTGCCTGTTTTTTCAAGTAGTGACGTCGTTAAGTGTTTTAATAAAGATCCCCAAAACAACCGAGTCATAACGCTAAGACTTCAAATTGATTGGTGCAAAATTATAAACCTGCTGCCGCTTCTTTATAATTTAAATCCATAAGCATGTGAGGATATATTTCAATAGATTGTTCTGTAAAAATCTGATTAGTGATAAAAACAATTTCATTGTTTCCTTACACATCTTCATGTTGTTTCGTGACCCATGGAACAAAAAAACGAGTTCAAGAATTTACGCCAAATGTCAAGGGTACGTAAACAACAGGGATTGTTGTTCCATACTTCTCCAAAAGTACTTCATAATTTTTTTAAATTGTAATTGTCTGCAAAAATTGTATTAATGCTTAAAACAAATTCAAGTTTCCTTACACTTGTGATGTCTGGCTCTTGATTTACTCATATGCAAAAAAAAACCACACCTTTTAAACATTCAAAGCCTCATAAGGGGAAAGTAAGTGTTATATATTATGCTCAGGCACTGATCAACTGAGTCATAATGCTAAAAATTTAGAATTTTTCTTGGTTACAACAGAGAAAATTAAGAAAACCTGTTTTTGCTGAGTTTATTAATTCAGGATCCAGCCTGCCTTAGAGTTTGATTAAAAGCTGCAAAATAACAACAATGGATGTAGTTGTTAAACTGCTGCAGAAGGCCATGAGGAATCGTTCGATTATTCCAAATCAAGCAACAATGGCTGTAGTCACTTAATATGGCATAAACTAGTAGATGATCGTTTTTTTTAATATTTTAGCCTAAAAATTAGATTATCATAAAATCTACATCCTTTTTCTTTGATATTGAATAAAATATTGATATTTAATCTTGCCAGCAGACGAGTCTTATAGTGTCAACTGCATAATATCCCAGGTCAAATAGTTTAATAACATTTCTAGATGATTTTCTGTTCAATGCCTTCCTAAAATTATAGGGTTATTTGGAAAATATATAATGATAACGCTTACGCAATAAAATAACTTTTAGACGAAAAGCAGAAAAACCAACAAATAGTCCCGGACAAACACGGGGGGTTGAGATTTGGGGGGCGACGTGAGAAAAATACTCTCACACTCGTAAGACGATTTTATAAACAGCATCAGATGATATTGAAGTATTTTCGAGAAAAATCCAGCAAATAACAACGATTTATACTGAAATTTTGGGAAAAAGGCATAGATTTATAAAAATAGATTTCATAAATACCAAAACTGTTCTCATGAAATCCATGTTTCTAGTGTCAAAGTGGGTAGTGATGGGGAGAAATTTTGATGATGTTCGTGCTTGCTTGTTCTGTATGTTTTAACGCAACTTCGTTAGCCAACGTGTTGGTTTGATGGTAAGCAAATCAAATTTCAATTGGAATTGGAAGAGAAAACAGCTGACATTCAAGGATTTTATTGCTTTGCTCTCGCTTGAGAGGAGAATGTGTAGAATTTGCTTACGCCTTTGGGAGCAATGTTGTGTTCGTTGTAGTTGTTATTAAGGAGTAACAAAACTGGTGCTTTGTTGTTTTTTTTTTATTAAAGAGGATTTACTTTCAAACTCACTCAGCTTCTTAAATACTTATATTGTGCAGGATGATTCAAACCAAGAGTTGTCAGTTTAGCTTCTTTCCATTAAATTTGCTGGTAAGAAATTGTGCTTGTGTGTGTTTTTTGCTTTTTTTTTTTTGTACATGAGTAGTAGTTAGGATGATGAAATTATATTTGTTATCACCATTAAAAGCACTGGAAAATAAAATTTTCGTTTAGGTTTTTCTTTTTAGAATATAGAAGAAATAATAAGACATAGTTTTAAGTTTTATTTCTTAATAATCCATTAATGAAGGAAAATTTTATTTTCAAAATTTTTTTTAATTTTTTTTCTCATTTCATATAATTTTCTTTTTACACAAATTTTACTATTTACTTACAATTACAAAACAAAAAATGTACATTAGGTAATTCAATATGAATCAAGTTTAAAATTCTTTTTTAGTATACACATTCACTACTAAAAAATGTCTTCCCATAAAAAAATCTAGAAGAAAAATTATTACTCATATCAATAATGAAGAAAAATAAAAACAACAAAGACGCCATCTTATATTTATGCACTGTTTGCACTAAACAAAAAGTGTTGGTAAATGTATATATATATATACCAATATTTAACACGTACACCAAATGTTTCAATTCCATCCGTTTACATTTCGTTATATTGCATACATACGAATTTTTCTCTTGTTGTTTTTTTGGTGTTGTGATATTATTTTTAGTATAACAAAATGGCGTCATCTGTTATTTGAAAATTTTTATGAGTAATAATTATACTTCTAGTTTTTTCTTTCATGTTTATAGCAAAACATTTAACTATTCTTTTCTAACAAGTTAAATATACTTAAAAATTTTAAATAAAAATTTTACAAACCGATTATGTTTTTCTTGTTTTCCACAACCAGTCGTTGACATTATCATTTAAGCTGAATGACCCTGTCTCTGTAACAGTGCTCACACCATATTTTGGCCTTTAGAAGTGAACCACAATGTTCCACTATCTCTTCACCCTTTTAACACACACACACACAATCAACACACATTGTGGTTAATATTTAAACTTCCACTTCATCCAACATCTGTCATGGCTGTTTGTGTGTTTTGGTCACATTATTAGACAAAGGTCGTCCCAACGGACTGTAAATGGAAAAACTTTCGTAATAACTCAAATACAAATAAAATTATCTTTAAAAAACACTAAAATTAATTGCATTGCAAAATTTTTAAATTATTTACACTCTCTCTCTTTGTCTCTACTTAAAATATTCAATCTTTTTCAAAAGTCTCTCCCTTTGAATTTTCTATAAAGTTCACGAATATATAACTTAATTACTAACTAGACACTGTTATTGCTGCAGACGCTGTAGTTTGATTAATATGCTGACGATAATTATTTTCAGTATTTTTATTACTACTACTACTACTAATACTGCGCATAAAATTATCTAATTCACTTAATTCACATTTCCATAAATTCGTTATCTCTTCACTTTGTTTGCAGCTTTTTTCTTCATTATGACTTCGTTCATTTGAAATCAATATCAGCCGTTCATCTTCGGGACTGTGTTCGTGATGTTCTTGGGCTGGATGCACATTATGATTATTTCTAGGTTGTAGTTCGTGATTTTTATTGATTTTAGTTTGGAAATCTAACCATTTCTGAAAACGTTCTTGTTGCTTGCGTCGTAATTCTAATTCGGCCGTCATTAAAGCTGTTGACAAAATGGCGCAGACTCGTAAATTTCCACCCGAACTTAATTTACGTTTCATTTGTATTTTTTTTAAACGGAAATTTTTTACCCAATCTCCAAGAGTTTTGGGATTTTTACCATAATCATCTTCAACATTAAAAATAGCTACCATTTTTATAGCAAACGATATTTTCTCTTTTTTTGTTGTAGTAATTTAATTTTCAATAAATTTACACTTTTTTTTGTAATTAAACACACCTTTGCTGGAAATTTCAGCTAATTTTAGCTCTTAACCTCAATTTCACAACTTAAAAATTTTTCACACTTCACAAAACTGCTACTTCTCCAATGTGATGAGATATTCACTGTTTCACGATTTGCCAACGACTGTTAAATTCTGCAATTCAGGGCCTTGCTTTTATAGTTAAAATTTTCCACCCCAATGTATTCTTAACCAAAACGTATTCAGGTACCTGAATAATTTGTTATCGTTTTAAAGCTGTAATTAAAAAAACTACTGAAAATTTTTTTCTAAATAATTTTACCTGGATCTTAGGAAATGCAGTTTAAATCTTATTTCTCGAAATTCTTTAAAATAATTACTTTAATTATCTTTAGAAAATATGCACTCATTTTTAGTAGGGATTTGCTTACAAATCTCGTTCTCATTTTGTTCCACAGCTATGTTTAGTTGTTTTTTATCAGGGTTGATTTTAAACAAACAACAAGTAATGGCAACGCATACAAGCAATTTACCAGTGATGGGAAAATGTTTTTAAATACAATTTCATTTAGGTAAAATATTAAAATTGATATATTGAAAAGATAGTTTTTTAGAAATTTAAAATTAATAACGCTTTTTCAGCAAATTTATAGAAAAAAACAATTTTAATAAAATTGTTGTTTATTTTATAAGTTGAATGTTAATTAAAATCATTACGTAGAAGTAAAATTTACACAAGGTAAACAATGGAAAATTTTCAATGATTTTTAATGAATATTTTTTTTAATAGATATTGAATTGTCTAAAGAAGTATTTTTAAATACAGATTTTTCTCAGTATAAAAGTAATTTTTAAATATTTTTAAAGTTCTATTCCATTTACATTAAAGGTAAAAATAACATCCATTTTACATTTCATGTAAAATATGTACAGTATATCAAATAATAATGGGACTATGGTGTTTTTTTTAAATTGATTTGAAAAACCACAAGTTTTAAGTGGTTTCAGAAGATGATGTGATAAACCTCTAAGGCTGGTCAACTCATTTATTGACATTTTTAATCGCCAAAATTTCTTTTAAGATTAAATTTATAATAACGATAATCTTTAGAAATCTTTGCAATAATAGTCTTACACGTGAAGGATCATCTCTCTTTTCTTGTGAACTTGGTAGGCACGATTTCAGTGCAAACAAATTAAAAAAAAATTTTGTCTAAATTCTGTAGAAATGGCTGGACCCTATATATAAGAAAATTTATGAAAATATTTTGAAATATAAATTTTCATAAAGTTGAATTTTTTGGTATTTTTTCTTTAAAAAGTGATAACATTTTTTTCGCTTAAAAATCCTTTATTTTCCTCTTTACTATAATTTTTTCTTCTTGATTATGAAATAATTTTAAATGTAAATGTATGCAAAGTAAATCTGAATGCTTTAGAGCAAATACTTTATTCGCTATTCATATCAGAATTTAGCTAATCTTAAATGTTTTTCTTGAGTTTTTTTGTCAGCTAAAAATTTAAGAAAAATGATTTTGATTATATATTTACATATATGTGATACGTTCTTAAAAAATCTGTAAAGGATCAAGTCCTCTTAAACGACAAACATTGTAAGTATTTGAAAGTATTAACTTTAAAATTTAATACAATTGGCACCTTTCCAGGAAAATGGAGTTCCATGTCTGCTATATAGTGGTCCAAAGATCGCTATTATTGTCGGTTGAATTCTCCTTCTTTTATACGTATGTACACAAATTATCCGATTGGACTTACATCGGGAAACATTTCATTAAATTGACTCCAATATTCGAAACCACTTTTTAGCTATTTTGCTGATAAGTTTCGGGTCGTTGTCTTGTTTCATGGCCTAAATAAGTAACATTTCTTCAGATGCATACGATAGCATTACTTCGTCACATCCATAATAGTTTTAACAGAGTAAATTGTTCCAACACCATAGAACGAAAAGCACCTCCATACCATAACACTAGAATCAATGTTTTTGTTGTAAATTTTTTATTATATTCCTTCCTAAGGGACCTCTTTACAAACCATGTAACTTTGAACAAACTTTAATCTTTTGGTGACATGTAGAGCAGTAAATAGGGCTTTCAAATTATATTTCGTAAGACTTTTTATACAATTTCAGTACTTATTACTTATCCCCCGCAGCAGAGATAAATATCGACTTCATTCATTTGATGTAATGTATGATGAACCAGTAAAGGTGTCGCCATAGTTTTTCGTCTGCGACTACATACTTTTAATTTGTAGGTTATGGTTTTTTCAATTGTTTTATTTAATTATTCAATAAGATTTTTTAATTGGGCATAAGTTTGATAATCAGAACTATGCTTTTCTGAAGTATAGTCTTTAGATCAACCCATTATTTAAATTCTAATAACGCGCTTTTTGAAAACTTTGTTAATTATGAATTATAGAAGCAACTAAACACTTTTATATAGAAAATGAATTCTAAATAGAAATATTGAAATTAATTTTGATTCGACAATCAGAATCAATTTCTTAGTCCTCCCCCGAGTGAAAAAATCCAAAATTGCGATATTTTTAATTTTGGTCTATAGACACCACATTTATTGAAGGTGTAGAAAAAATCTTCACCACATGATTAGAAGCATCTTAGAGTTGAATAAACTATATTGTATTTCAAGACACAGTCTTTGGGCTTTTAGAATATATAGTTTAAAGTCAATTATTTTGATTGGGATAGCGTCAAATCGGAGAGGGTCTGAAATTTGTATCAACTTAAGCTGTAAGAATCAAGGTCTATTTATAAACATTGTTAAGTTTGGACTTTTGAAATTTGTATATATTTTTTTTTGGTTGACAGTCAAATTTGTTTGAAATTTCCAGAACCATGTGTTTCTTGCAGACGTCCTTGAAGAAACTCGAATTCTCCCTAACAACCCTTAAACTATTTTTTATTGTTAAGGGTGCTTTGAGGGCACATATGTACAGTTGCGGTCAAAAAAATAGCACCACTCACATGTCACATCTTGCTAATTTGTCTTTTTGTTCATGAATATTTTTATAAAAATTTTCTTGATCCATTATTTAAAGTATATTCTCTAAGAAGATCCTTTTAAATTAACTCGAATATTCCAATAAATCTGATAAAAACAATTTTTATAACATTTGCTATAAAATAGTGTTTAATTGTTTTTGTAATTTATAATTAATAAAGTTTTCAAGAAGTTGGTTTAAACACTGTACTTCAGAAAAACGAGAACTTATTTAAAAGCATGGAAATATTTACTATTTGGCAAATGAAATTTACAAGTTTAATTACTAGCAGCCATCTATAATATAATTTTGGCAACTGACAACGCAACTGAAGTTCGGTTGCCACCGGATCAAACTTATGCCATAATAAGAAATATATTAGATAATTAAATAAATTACAAATAAAAATTAAAAGTAAGAAGTCGTGAACGAAAAACTGTGGCGACACCTTTAATGGTTCATCGTATATTTTTCAAATGAAGAAGGCGAAATTTATCTCAGCTGAAAAGTCTTTCTCCTTACTGTTCCGCATGTCTTAAGTAGATTATAGTTTGCTTAAACTTACTTGGTTTGGCATAATGAAAAAGGGGATTAGTATTCTGCGGACCGATAAGTTTGAAATATATTTATTTGCAAGGAAGACCCTTAGCAGGGAATATAATAAAAAAATTTACAATAAAAACATTCAACCACGGCGGTTCTAGTGTTATGGTATGAAGGTGCTTCTCACATTATGTTGTAGTACCCATTTACCGTATAAAAACTGTTATGGATGTTTCAGAATATTTGAAAATATTAGAAGAAATATTGCTACCGTATGCATCTAAAGAAATGTTACTGATTTTGGGGTATGCAACAAGACAACGCTCCGAAACATACCAGCAAAATAGCTAATAAGTCGTTTTGGAAAAATGAAGTCACTATAATGAAATGACCTCTCCAGTCTTCCGATATAAATCCAATCGATAATTTGTCAACATATGAATAAAAGAAGAGGTCGGTAATTAAACCGACCGATCTTTGGACCACTATAGAGCAGGCAATGAATTCTATTATTTTAGAAAGGTGCCAAAATGTAATAAATTCACTCAATTCGATAAAATACCACTAAAAAATTGAAACCGGGTGGTGCTATTATTCTGACTCAAAGTTTTTTTCAATAATTTTGGAAAAAATAAATTTAATGAAAGATAATAAATAGAAATCTTTCATTTTCTGATTTTATTAAACCCCAATTTAGGAACAACTTTTCATCCAAATAACTTTATGACTTCTTAAAGAAGACGTGTGTATGTAGTGCTATTATTTTCAATGCAGCTGTATGTGTATTTTAAACAAATTTTATGTTACCCTTAACATTTGTTGCATAAATAGGGTTTGCTTTTTTTTCACACGCTACAATGAACAGTGGGACAGAATCAATTTTTCTTTGGAATGAAATTTTGTAACTTTTGTTCGGCTGTTGGAATTTATATAAAATTTGACAAAGTTATAGCAAAGAAGTATAGTTTTATAACTTTGAAAGTGGACTTCACATAGGGTGTTAGAAGACTAAAAACCGAACATACGATTTTTTTTACCGCAAACTAATTTTTTCGCCTTCTTTTACCTTGATGAAAGAATTCTTAAAAAAACATCCTTAATTATGTCACATCTTCTCTAGGGGTTCTTTATAGGTTTCGACCCAGAATCACTTCAATGGTGTGAATGATATCCAACGGACCGGCTGGCTGTCTGTATCGTAATAATAATCAATCGATGTCTTAAATTAAGCGAGGTTCAGTCATAACTGGTTGTGGCTCCCATTTAAATGTTTGTTTCACAATTATGTACTGCCTACGAATGAATCTGAAAATAAAATTACACGACCATTATAACCAACATTGATGTGTGGAATATTACGTAGTCAGGACTGATGCAGAGTGTTTCAAATGAGAACTGGAAATCAATCTTTAACTTCCGAACGCCTAGTAACCGATTTTAATGAAATTTCACATTATGATAGTTTTAAGTTTGGATTTTGTGGATTTAATGGGGAATAGGTCCACAATGTCCCAAAGTTGGTTAGAAAAAGATCTAGATTTATTGTATCTTAACCGATTTTAAAGATTTGTTTATATGTGTGGATTCTGCTACTGAAAACCTATTAACAACCTCATCATAGTTAAAGAGATATTTAGCTTCAAAAGTTTAAAATTTTACTTTTTGACCGATCTTGAAGAAGTTTTTATGCTATAGCGATTCAAAATTTTGTCCAATTTTTGTCAAATATTTTTCATTTTATTAAAAACTGATAGCAATTTTTTAAATATCTTTATAGAATCAAAAGGTTTAATTTCTTAAATGGAATTTTAAAAGACTTATGGTTTCTTCAAAGCCTGATATATTCTTAAATGTTTAGTTATAGAAAATTTTGCTTCCCTATAACTGTTAGAAAGATATAGCAAAAAAATATGGAAACCGTAATTTTTTGAAATTTTTATTTCTTGGAAATTACGTGATTTCTTTTCTTTCCGATACATTGATATATAATTTGTTTAACTATATATTTCCATGTGTCAAAAATATTGATCAAAACTAGACAGGTCTTAGTAAATCTTAGAAAATTATATCAGTCTTTAATCTTTAAAATCGGCTAAGATATAAGATATTAGATAGCGAGAGAGTTCCCTTCCTCAAGGTACTGCTTTACTAAACAAAATGTACGACGGATATGGCCAGGGGCAGAGAGAGTTTTTAAATTTCGTCCCAATTACTTTCTCAGGGAACTGTTTTACTGAACAAATTATACGACGAATAAGGTCAGGTAGCTCTCATTCAAAGGAAATATTGATTATCTAATGTCTAAAGAACTACTACAGTTGATGCGACTTTAGTGACTTTTTGTGTACTTTTTCATATTTCCCCTTTTTGGATTTTCGGCATAAAACTTCACGAAATTTCATTAATTTGGCTTAAAAAGGACCATATCAATAAATTTTATATACATTATGGATGAAAAAAAAATAATAATAATAATAATAATAATATAAAATTAAGAACGCTAGAATCCAAAAAATTCACTTCTACGAAATCATAATGAAAATCGAAATTGTGATAAATTTAAGAAAAACCTAATTCTTGGTTATATCCCCACATTAAATGGGAAAGAGAGCAAATTCATAATTTAAAACTATTCAAAAAATATTAATTTTTGGTGAATTAAAACCACCTTTAAACCTTTGTTCCGTAAATCACCTTTTAAATGCGACATTATTTTCCAAAATTCTTTAGTTGTGCGACTTTTCGAAAGATCTTAACGGAAACGCAGACTACTATTTTCTCAAGGAACTGTAGGCCCTCATAAAAAGCAAATATTGATTATCGAATATTAAAAGAACTATTAAAGTGAGAGTATCAAAATTTCATCTCAATTACTTTCTCTTGGAACTGATTTACCTGACAAAATGTTCCAATCACTACTTAATAAAATGCTTTAGTGAAATAATTTAGGACAGATAAGATCATGATACTTTTGCAGTTACAAATTCCTGTAAAACAGTTTTACGTAAGAAAATGAAGAAAAGAAATAAGGACAGCTGACCTTATATATACCAATTATTATTTATCGCATATCTAAGGAACTAATTCAATTTGGGTATCATTTTCCTGTGAAATGGTTTTATTGGAAGATTTTAGAATGGACAGAGTCAGGGGAATTTGGCAAAATATCTCTTGCAAAAGTTTTTTAAAACTCATTGTGATTCGTGAATTTTATTTCGAGTTTAGGGATTGAGAAAAATGTTTGTGCAGCAAATCGCACCGGGTTAAATCTAGTTTTGAAATAAAAACACAAAAATGTTGTAAAAGATTTTAAAATGAAAATGAAAACAAAAACAAAATTATCACAACATTATATTTCACACATTTTCATTGATAATTTGGTTTTTCCAAAAATTTACACATTTTCTGGTCACTAATCTCCCCCCATTCCCACGTCCCCAGATCTCACATTATTATTGTTATGATTCGTAAGTATGGAAAACGTAAAGAATTGGAAGAAAAGGAGAGTAAATAAACAATAATAATAAAAACAAGTGCTTTTTGAGTACAATTGAAACGGATGAAATTAAAACAATTAAAAATGATAAGATTTATTCGGTTAAACCGATTCTTCAATGCCCTCCACCACAAATGCGGTTGAAGTTAATGTGTTATATTTCGTTCATACACACTCACAAACACACATAAAATATATCAAAGTTTTTCTTAAATACAATTCAGAAACGCTTAATGCGTCATAAAATTAATTACATTTTTGATTATAACTTTTTTCTACTGATTCGATTTTGATCATATTTTTTTGGAATCACAATGAAGTCAATATAACTAAATATTATGACAAAATTTTATTTTTATTTGTCGATTTATAATTTAAAATTTTACGAAAATTCTTCACTTGAACTTAGACGTTGGCTCAAATATCGATCCATATTTTTTATTATACAGAACCGATATTCTTGGTTTTAAATATGAAACTTCTCAGGACTATAACAAATACCCAGACCTCTTTGACCTCTGTCAATTACTGTGGATTTGATCGCACCAAAAAAAAAAAAAAATACAGACAGACTGAGATTATGGGAACTGAGATGATTTCTCCTTAGCGTTACACATGGAATGATCACATTAATATACCACCACATTAGGTGGTGTAGGGTATAAAAAAAACAACAAAAACAAACATTGATTAACACGATCATAGAACTTTTTTTTCATTCAATAAAATTTGAAAATTTTCTTGATTTTGGCGTAAAACAAGAGTTCAGTAACGGTAAAACTATAGAACGAAATAGATCGGAAAAATCGGCTAAATAAAAATCGAATAACGAAAAGTTTTTAATAAAACACAAAATTGTGGTGAAACGTTTTCTCCTGGAATTTAATTATTTGTTAAATAAACAAAATTTAAAAAAAAATCTTATTTTGGAATTATTATTGTTGTTATTGTTATTGTTGTTGTTTTTGAGTTTAAAATTTATTTCAATATTTATTTAAAATAATTGAAAATGATGAGTGTTT